>JAHLJT010007947.1:0-68844 GCA_031308135.1 Acheta domesticus
TGTTCGTAAGGGGGACTCGATCAATGACATGCACCTATGGCCAACTGCTTAGCTCTAGTGTCATTCGGCAAACTAAGATATTGCTCTATGGATGTATTGTTTTAGTGATATATTTACAAACTGGTTTGCTTAATTTGAATTTATCATTCTATTGATATTTGTAGCTTCATTAGAAAGGCTTAATATCTAAATCTTCCAGAAATTTAATATTTCAGCGTTTCTTATATTCAGAATCAATTGTGTCGATTCGGATTCAAAAAACATTACTGCCTCTTTGGGGAATTCAAGATAACAAAAAAAGTCTATTTCAGTTACCTACAGACTTTTCCAAATAGTGTTCCGTGTCATATATTCTCAGTGAATAAAAAAGACTCGGTAATGTACAAGTTTAAATTTTCTTCCAAGTAATGATATTATATTTTCTAAGTAAACGAGGAACTCTGTTAATGGGGCGCATTAATGTAGAAGGTTTGTTGATCTACGCGCATTTGACGAGCGGTAATTTTTCACGAAGCTCTGATTTTTGTGTTTACCAGTGTATAAACGACCTTTCTTGTTTCAAGAAATCGTCATAAAATAGCATTTTATTGTACAGATTATGAATGACGTATTAGCCGTTAACGGCGTGAATAATTGCGTTACACGCATTTAACCAACCGCAGCGAGCGAAGCGTGGGGCGGTGGCAATATGCCGGACAGTCGACCACCATTTTTTTTCTCTCTCTCGAACCATGTCAAATATCCGTAATAAAAAATGTTTCAAAAAATTAACTTCAAACTCCTTTCACACACTTATTCTGCTGTTATACAAAATAATGTATGGAAGCTCATTTTGCTTGATTGAATTCGTCACATTTGAAAAACTCGCTCCTCACGTCGCTCGTCGCTCACGTCCACAAACATATACTTAAGCAATATTTCCTCGTACCTAAGAATTCATTTCGATAGTAAATTAAGGGAGAGAAAAACCCGTAGATTTTTGTTTGTAGGAAAGCCTGGAGATCTCTTCACTTTGTAATGTGCATTCTAAAAAAGAGTACGACAAACGCGAGGGAAATTGCTTATTTATCTCTTGTTCGTCCGATAATGGAAATATGGAACAATTTGCTGGGATCCGCACAAGATTATGCAGTGAAAACAAGTGGAAAGGATTCAGCATTGGGCAGCTAAATTTACTTTCAGGGACAAGAAAATGGCAGGGTGGGATTCACTCAATAACAGGCGATAAGTAGCAAGAATCTGCGCCTTGTATAAAGCTTATAATGGTCATCCAGCTTGGAAAGAAATTAATCGGCGGCTATGTATTCCTACATACATCAGTAGAGTGGATCACAGGCACAAAATAAACTTCAGACAGCAGAGAACGGATGTCGGGAAATTTTCTTTACAAATCGAACGATTACGGAATGGAATAGATTGCCTGCAAAAACCTTTGAACCCTTTCCTCAAAGCGTTCAACAGTTTAGGAAATTAATTTAGGGTATATTAAGCAAATGAGGGAGAATAGTGGGTTATATAGCGATGCCATAAGTTGTTCTATTGTGAAGTGAGTTGTCGTGCAGAGTATAGCAGAGAAATAAAGAAGGAAATGTTTTCAGGTCTTAGTGAATTGAAGTGCAGTGTGATCCTAGTGCAGTGCAGGATTTTTTTTTCCTTTTTCTTTTTTCTCTTAATGTAATTTAATGTTTTATAAAATCAGTCAGTTTTTATATATATTATCATTATTTTTACCATTATTATTACTATAATTAGTATATAATTTGTAGTTATATTACCTTATTATTATTATTATTATTATATTGGTATTAGTGTTCTATGTTTACTGAGAGACTGTGTATATTTATGTTTTTGTAATTAGCTGCCACTGGGTTATGCCCAATTGCAGTTTAAATAAATCTAATAACGATCGAATTTATAAATTAGTTCAGTAATGTACGAGTACCATTGTGAATTCCCTACTGGACGCACCGAGAGTAGTTTCTTGACCCACCCCTTTTGCAAGAGCCATTCCCCTTCGCTCATGCTAAGCGACGCGCTCGTGTGTGTGTGTGCAGTGGTCGTTTCGGCGTGCTGCTGTGGGAGCTGACGACGTTGGCGCAGCAGCCCTACGCGGAGGTGGACCCCTTCGAGATGGCCGCCTACCTGCGCGACGGATACCGCCTCGCGCAGCCAGTCAACTGCCCCGACGAGCTGTGAGTACTACCTTACCCTTTTAACACTATCTGTTTCCTCTTAAATATTTTTTTTAATGGACTGCTGCAGTCGAAAATTCCTTACATCGTGGAAAACTACAACAAAATCGATAGATTGAAACCTTTTTTCTTACTACGAACTCAAAATATACGTTGTTGATAAACCAGTGCGTTTACTCAGTGAACACTGCCGCTATTTTTATGTCGACCTTATACGATGCAGATTTCCGTGCAGAAATGTGTGCCGACGATGCATACAGTTTCATGTACAGATTTGTAGGACACCAAGAAAGCTGTGTAGAATTCTTTACAGAATTCAATAGAGAATAATACTTTCACTATCTACCTTCGTATCCTAAAGCGAGAAAAACTAAATTTATTTTGTTTTCATTTGATGTATTATGTGTATGCTTACATTTGCATTGGCTGATATTGCTTATATTGCTGATTTGAAGCCCACTGATCCACCATTCCAGTGAACAAGTACAAACTCAATAGATCAACATGTCATAAGAACACAGTAAACCGTAATAATAAATACGCACATTCGTTTCTTTCCGCCCTAAGCACACGTTCCATTGCTTGTGAGACGTCTCACAGTCAGCAATAGTTCATGTCTTGCTCGCGAATCAGTGAGACGATCTACCTGAGAACTTCATGGATAAAAATCGAACTTCATCTTCAGATTTCTTCGCGACATGTGTCCATGACCACGGAAATTCCATCCAGATTATCGTTTGTATGTTCTTCCATATGAAGAGTTTATTTCGAAAAGGTATCAAAATCCATAATTTCGAAAATTCAACTACAGATGACAGCACATATTTCGGTTTGTAAGTATAGTATTACGTTTGACAAAAATTCCCAAATTTCGTTCTTTCGACATCGTCAACGTTTTTCGTTTGGAGACAAAAATTCAGCAAATTCGTTTTCACTTTTTCCCTGCCCAAAATAAAGCTATTTTAGAAGAAAATATAGTTAATGAAGGTGGTGATTGTGAATATTTATGCATAAATTCATTATTAAAAAATGTAATCATGTTTGAACAAAAAGTTAGTTATAAGTATTACTAAAAACGTCAATCTTGACATTTATTCGGTCATTAATTATGCTTATATCAAACTTTTTATACTTTTCATGCCATAAACGTATCAAATCCAAAATTAAAATCCTTATAACTTTGGAAAAAAATATGGAATAATAACTTAAAATTTGCCATAAAATACTTTAGTGATCCCCAGAAAAAACTGAAAATGAAATCCTGATTTAATGCATTAACGAGTTTTTTTTCTGTACTGTAAAATGTGACCAGTAGGATTGGATATCTTTTGGAAAGAAGCTCCTCATATAGAATTCTGCATCATGTGAGGTCGGCTTTAACTTGGTGATTGTTGTTGGAAGCATCTTTTATGTTACTAATGAACGCTGACTGCGATTGCAGGTTCGCGGTGATGGCGTACTGCTGGGCGGTGAACCCCGACGAGCGGCCGACGCTGTCGCAGCTGCTCATCTGCCTGCAAGAGTTCCACACGCAACTCACGCGCTACGTATGAGCGCCGGCGCCAGCACGCCCGCCCCGCCCGCCACGCCCCGCCCCGCACCTAAGTGCCTCCGCAGCGGCGGCGGCGGCGCGGCGCTTCTAGTCACGGCCTCCGCCGGCGCCCCGCCCCGCCCCGCCATGCCACGCCACGCCACGCGCCCAGTGCCGCGCGCCCTTCGCGCCCTAGCGCACCAGCCTCTTCGCCTACATCCGTCACCTGAGACCAGTGTTGTCAAGGTCGATGCCACGAGTGGGAATCCGTGGCACGAGAGCCAAGACGAAATCGCCCCTTCACGTAGTTCGTCACCCCGCCACCAGAGACATCGCCATTCCTATTGTAAAACGGCGGAGTTACTAATAGTTTCCTTTCCCGACGCTAGTTGCGTAGAGAAGCTCGCGGCATGCTACGGATCCACGACGCGTGCCACTGCCACCAGTAGAAGACCTTGACACCACTGCCGGAGACCCTCTGCGGCCTCGGCACAAGTCCCCGCCGAGGCCCTCGCTGTGGACTTGGGGCGCTTGGGAGCTTCCAGTGTCAAGCACTCCGTCCGCCGCGAACAAGACCTTCTTCCTCATTTCCTCCCTCTTCCCCATGCTACGAAGTCGCCAAGTGCTCCGAACTCCTCGCAGGGAAGACGGCGCAGACGCGTGCGTATCTGTAGAATCTGCTACGCGCGGCTGTCAACGCCGCTCTCCTATGGGCCAAAGGTACGCTCTATGAGTTCGGAGGT
The DNA here is from genome assembly GCA_031308135.1 of Acheta domesticus. Classification (NCBI taxonomy): domain Eukaryota; kingdom Metazoa; phylum Arthropoda; class Insecta; order Orthoptera; family Gryllidae; genus Acheta; species Acheta domesticus. The sequence goes on from JAHLJT010007947.1 coordinate 4,467, forward strand.
GTCCCAGTCCGAGGACACGAGAGGACATTCTAAGTACCTTCTATGGGCGTCCCAAGACCCTCCAATGAGCATCGAAGCGCCTCCTATGGGCAACAATAGCCTCCCTTATGGCCATCAGAAATCTCTCTTATGGCCATCACAAGTCTCTCGTATGGCCATCACAAGCCCCTCCTATGGCCATCACAAACCCCTACTATGGCCTTCATAAACCCCTCTTATGGTCATCACAAACCCCTACTATGGCCATTACAAGCCCTCTTTCGGACAACCTAAACTCCTAAGCGCATCCCAAGCTGCTTCTAAAGTTATCTCAAGACCCTCTTATGGGCATCCTAAGGGCCCGCGTGGTGCATAGTGCCTTCCTCGTGCACCGATCGCCCCCCCCCCGATCACACCGCCGGAATCTCAGGAACCTGGCAAGAGGCACTGACATTGTGGCATTGTGCTGCGACTGGGTCAACTGAAATGACGTTTTCGACCACGTGTCTGAGCTGGACTGTAAATGAGCAATTTGTGAAGAAAATGCCACAGAATCTGTTCATAACGTGTGTTTCTAGCATTTGTACTTCAATATGTAATGTGATTGTTTTCTTACACTAAAGTAAATTGTGACTTCTATTGTAATTGTAAGAATTGATATATCAGAACATATGCTGTATAATAATGTACATAATATCAAAAGAATATTTATTGTTGTAAATATACATATTAAATAGATTTCTTGTATTCTGTAAATTACAAGCCTATCATTAAAAATGAATTTTTATAAATATTTGAAAATAATGATTTTTCATTTGATTTCACTATTTCCTACAAACCAGTGATTGTCCCTCCCTAAAAAATGTTTAAAGACGAAATTGTTCAATGAGATGAAATGTGTATTTTTCCTGTAATTTAATGCGACACACATAACATTAATTTGCAGATTGTTCCAGAGACTTGAAACCAGTATTTCAGATATTCATTTCGGTAGTTGCACTTGTAAAAATCTCTGATAGAAATCTAAGAGTTTAAAATTTAATAAAGTTTTATTGAAATATAATTGTCACTCTAAATTTTCTTTAATGTACAAAATTTTACATTTTTGTATGACATTTTGTTAGTTTTGTTTTCAATTTTTTAAAGTACTTAAGCACAAAATTTGTAATAATTCAAGTTCATCTCTGTAGAGCTTGTCTCAAAACTTATTCATAGTTGTTAATTATCGCCATTGTCATGATTATCAAGAAATAAAAGATAAAATGTGTTTCACAACTCTTATTAGTCATCTATGTCAGTGCTTGAGAAAATTGTCACTCATGGTTTCTGAATAACACTATGATGAACTCAGTGGCTGATATTTGTACTAATGCGAAAAATTGGTGAAAAATTACTAATGAATTTCAAAATAAATGAACTAATTTCAGATGTGAAGAAAAGTTTCTGAAAATATCGAAGGGAGTTTTAGACTTCCATCAAAGAAGTTTACTGCTAATGATTTATGGAATAATCTGCTTAACTGAAATTATTAATAGCATTACCGCAAAAAGTAGGGAACAGCCTTGCTGAAGGTGGCAGATGAGCTATCAACAGGGCCGGATCAAGGCCCCACAATCCGATGGCAATGGCCGTTCTTCGAGTTGCAAATTGAAGCTTGCGCTGGCTGCCATGTTGGGGGCAAATTTACGCGCCTAATTCAAATACGTCGAAATTTTTCAGACTTTTCCGTATTTTCAAGGCTTTGAATACGTAGAATGGAAGACTTATTGAAATATTAACTCATTGTTCACAGTAATATATGCAAAACTAACATTCAAAAGTCAAAACGTTTATGTATCTCTGACATAATATGATACGAGTATATCATACATATTTACCCTAGAGTTTTATAAAACACAAAAAACACTTGTTTAAAGCACGTCACCCACAAAGTTTTTGGAACTAATAACAACATTTTTGAAACCAAAAAGAAGCATATAAGCTTTTACTCTAAAAATTGGTTTGTATTTACTCCATGAGGTTGTTCAGTCAGTGATAAGTCCATATTATGTAAAACAACACACTAAAGGGGTTATCATGAAAGTAATTAATTTTGATATTTTGGAGATATTATCCTTCACAATACATCATATTGTAGTAAATATCGGTACTTTTCTTTCGGAAACTTTTGTTATCATTTTTAAAGAGTACTCCTCTAATCCATACTCAATTAAAAATTGTATATCTTGAATAATTCTGCACGTTTTTTTCAGTAAAAGCATATTGCGCTACATTTTTAGAATTCTTTACTAAATTATAAATTTAAAATCAGTAATTTTTATACTTTGGATACATAAGAAAGTACCGTATAGAGCACGCAAATACCTGGATTAAATGGTCATGTGAATAGGTGTTGAAATATACGCGTTTCTTGAAGTTTCCGTCAGCCTCTAGACAAATCTTGATATTGCTGTATTTGGTTCGAATTGAGGGAACATAGGTACTTCTTTATCTACTCAAGAGAAATGGCAAGTTACCTCCAAAAAAGTGGTTATTTTCAGAGTGAAACTAATGTTTCTTTACGTGTAATTACAAATTCACCTATTTTATTGTTATTCACGAATACCGTATTAATTAGTAAAAGTAATCAGCACGTTCAGTAAGTTACATCACATAGTTAAACGATGCACTTGAGAAATTACACCACGCAGGCTATCGTCGCACGATTTGGACACTCGTAAGCCGCGCGCTGCTTCACCATTTTACTTTTTTCTCTTGTAGAAACTTCCCCTTCCGCAAAAGTCACACAAATAATGATATACGGCACTAGTACGGCTGAGTGTTCACATGTTTGCCCCCAACATGGCTGCATTCAATTTGCAACGCTACACTAGCGGTGTGCGTGGGTCTAATATACTATTACAATGTCTTTGGGCCGGATTAATCCTTGCGGGGACCCAGGTGTGGTCTTCTTGTAAAGACCCTTATAATACTCCATTACTCAATGCTGATTTAAGTGCTTACAGACGGAACAGGTTTAAACTTTTTCTTCTCAAATAGTGCCAAACAAAACTATTTGTTAACAAAAATATTTGATGTGACTTCTATTTTCCCAGAAAGTTTTCTATGGTCCTTAATTGATTGTGTTGGGATGCAGTGGTAAATGGCAAGCTTCGCAAAAGAACAACCGAAGTATTTTACATTATCTCTTTATATATGAGTACATTTAATCACAAGAAAGAAGATCTAAAGATCCTTTCATTTAAAATATTGTAGATTGGCTCCATTCTAGATATCTTGGTGAGTACGTCACCTATATTCCTTGAAAAGTTCCACAGTATTACAATAGTTCGTCAATCGTTAGATAAGTGACATTGCAATTGGCTCATTTAAACGAAATAAATTGAAATCAGAAGGACCAGGCTGTTTGAGGTTCGTTAAAAATCGTAACAGACCGATTAACCGAAAATCATGTTACGGAGTTTAATGCAGTCGTACTTATAACAATCGACCCTGATTTTTAGGCAACCCGACGGGCAGATATGTCCAGCGGGTTACGTTCAGGTGCATTCAAGGAGATTTCACTTTGTTGCCGAACATCTGAAGATATGGGGTTGCCTAAAATCAGGGGCAAATGCTATGTAAGCGAATGCATCACTCCGTTTCTTGAAATTTCCTACACATGTTTATTAGAAAATAGTTATCATTTACGGCCGCTCCATATGCCTTAGAAGTGTGTAACATTTGTTCTGAGACTTTTTTATGAAATAATACACACCTACGCCGTAAAGGGAAAGTTATGCAGTGCTACGAAAACTCTACTCCGAGATTTTATCGGAAATACGTGTTTTGGAATCCCTTTATACGAAAAGTCATTTGTTTTCACTTCCATCAAAATGCCTGTCCGTCCATCTGCCCGTCTGTGAGCAATGCTAGCGCCTGAAGTATGCGCATGAATTTTACAAAATCGAATATTACCCGTTCGGTCTGGCCCAAATCTAAGCCTTGCGATTTTTGAAATATTTCTATCAATTTGGGAGGTACTTTACACCAAACATGTACGACATTTTAAATTAAAAAATACTCCAGTTTTTTTTTTAAATTTCTTTCAAGAATAGAGTGAAATACACACAAAGATGGCATACAATCGACTTCCACTCCGTGAACTTTGAATTTTCAAAAATTACAAAAGTTTGAAATTTTTTGAACTCACTTGGACAACTACATTATTGAAGATAGATATTTTTTCCTTCAAGTTAAATTTTCTGTTCACAATTCGCTCTTTAATACACAATTTCGGCTCCTGAATATACGTTCCCTCGGCTCATATCGTCGCCTAAGGCGATAGACCTACTACTTGCAAATAAAAACTGATTCTACTCTTATAACAAATTACTACCATTATCCAATTCTCTCTTCTGAAAAGCCCCCTTGCTAAGCGAATATTAATCGAGAACTCTCATTACTTGTTTAATTCCGTTTACCTCGATTACCAATGGCTTGTAATATTGGGTTATGGAACACCCGTACATAATATTTGCACGCCCGTAGGTAAATCAAATCAAAATGCAATTAAATTACATTTTATTTATATTTATTTGAATAAAATCTTTTTATATAGTTTATTTCTCCCTGTAGGGCTGATGACAATTTTGACTTCACTTCCACAACAAATTGCAGTATCTCATTGAATATAACTAATCATGAGGGAGGGCATCACATCATAATAATTTGTAGTTTTCTTTTCTTTAGGGTAAGACTAAATCTTTAGGAGGTATTTTTAACGCTACAACTTCTTCCCAAAATGAGATCCAGCAAATCAAGGTATTAGGCATAACAGTTATTCGACCAGGGAAGTTGGTGTAAATTGTTAGTAGTAGTGAATTTTTAGGTTTCCAGAGATGAACATTTTTTTGTTTGTGTTTTTGAGGGACTAATCTTTGAACGCCACTTGTGAAACAAGCTCGTGAGAGTGTGAAGATGATATGTATAATAATATGTTACTAGTATATTTTGTTGTTTTGAACGTTTTGACAACGATTTGTTGTTGATCTTATCCTTCAAGCGGACACGTGGCAGCACTCCGTGCTGCCTTTGAGCTTTTATTGTTCTAAAATGGAGTACTATTCGACATGTCAGGGGGCTTCAGTATTCTCATTTCGCAACAATATAAACGAAATGCGGAAATCTCCGTTTCGTTCCCTTCTCCCTATCAGTCGTAAAGAAGATGCAAAAATAAAAAAATTCTGACTGCAGTACTTCATGCTCTACCGCGTCCACTCATGTACTTTTAGTATTTCAAACAAACATTTTACTTATTCAGATTCTTCGTTTACATTTATTTTCGATTACTGTAAGCAAAATCAAAGATGTTGAAAGTTAGTCTTATTTTTGCTTTTCTTGAGCTGAATGACTGAAACGAACGAAGAAATCAGGCATCTTCTTGAGTTACTGGTACGGCTTGATGAAAACCAATTGATGATTTTCTAAAATTTAAAACAGTGACTGCTTCATTTAATTAATTTGTTTATTTAATACCAATTTTCTGGTTAATTTTTTTTCTTTGTTATAATTTGTTTTATAAGTTTTTTCTGAAACAACGTGTTATTTATTATTATATACCTAAAACTAGCCACATTTCTGTGATTTATAAAATGTATTTACATTAAAAATGTAATGAATAGTTGTGAGTTTTTATTTTGCCTTCTTCAATTAAACAATAGAAGTTTTGAAGGTGCAAAATACTGTTTTCTCCAGGTAGCACTCAGTACTACTACGCGCCCGCTTTTGTGAGTAAAATAGGCGTGCCCACAGGAAGATTAAACGTTGACTATCACCTCGGTTTACAAGGATGTCCGTTATTTGTTATCGGTCTAATGACGTTTGTAACTAACGGCTATTCACTGACAAAATAATTAAGTATTAATTTGGTACATAGTCAACCCGAACTATTATACGAAAGTGATTAAAACGTTCGTAAAGAGATTTTAAAACTTGTTTCAGTGCAATCATGTCTGATTGCTTAGATGTTACAGGTACGGCACGAATACTCCAAAATTGTGTGTTAAAATAAGGAACCCCACTGTTTTAGTTCGACCGTGGTATATACATTAGTGCTGTACCATTTACTCCCGGAGAATTCGCTCTGCGTTAGCATCGGCTAACTGACGAACGCACAATTCAACATGAGCGTGGCGGTCATACATTCACGCTTGCAGCCTCCCACGCCCACTGGCGTCCTCGCGACAAAAGTTTGAGGAACAATGCTACCCCTTTTCAGGGCCCACCCGCATTTATAGCCTCGCTATCCCCCAGCCATCCCAGACCGCGTCCGTCGTCATCCCCCGAGTGCAACTGCCTGGTCTTGCGACATCTGGCACAACTATGGCCCATACCCTAGCTGCGACTGCACCCTTGGGCACGGCCTCGTCCGTTTCCTGCCCGTTGTGATGCATTCCACACGTGTCCGCTCTGAAGTGTTCAAGCTACTCACTGTGCACCACGCTGCCGCGTGAGTAGCGCGCGCTACGCGCTACACTATGTAACAATGTATGTTTTACGCTGGCCTTGACGAAAGGGCAATACCTCGAGCGAGGTAACTATATATGACGAGCAAATCTCCCTGAGTCAAAGACACACGAAAGGAACCTTCCCCCCCCCATGCCACATACCAGCGATGGTGGTTCCGAGAGGGCAGAAATAGAAATGATGGTAGGACAGTCAACGCAAAACCATAAGACATATTTTTATGAACATTTAAAACTGTGATAATATTCGTTAAATATTATCTCAGGTATTTTCTTGCAAAAAGAAACTATATTAAAATGTTTCTTTTAACCAGAGGTATTCATTTTGCTCTTTGAGGTCATAATGTGATCCACGACTGTTTACAACTTCGAGAATATATACTCTGTAATAACTTGGATTTGGCTTACCGGGCAGAGAGTAGTGTCACGGACTTCTTCAGGTCAACGGCTGTGACTTGAAGGACCTCTCCTGATGGAGTTACTTGGGTCCCATCATTCGGAGGCTGCGTCGGGACAAGACAGAGAAGACATCAGCACTTTTAGGTAACAGAGACAGAAGGAAACAAAACTTAGCATAGTCGAATCTGTCCAGGATGCCTCCTGGATAGCACGAGCGCACACGCTCGCTTACACCTCTGCGCAACAACTGCCAAAGAATATCGTAATATCTGTGGTCTCTGAGCATACGTTGGTGCCTACTCTTAAACATTGCACTGTCCAGAGACCAACTACTATCAGGTATTAAAATACGAGGTAATCAATCACTCCAGCAGAATAATTAATTAGAAGTAATCTTAGAGACATAAGTACTAGATAGAAATACAATAATAATATTAGCGAATAGGAACATCAAAAATAAGTACTACTTTAACAAGTCTATGCACTTCCTACAGTACATAAATAAAGTATTCCTTAAAGAATAATAACTTAGAACACAGTCATTTTCTGCCAATTTCTGTAAAAACGTCCTCCTTGAAGTTTTAGAACACTTGAAAAATATCCGTATTTCTAATGATTATCGTATTTCATTAGATGTGACAGCTCTTTGCTCTTTGCATTAACATACCAGCAACCTAATCATTTCTTGCTTGAAAAATAGATGGTAGTGTATTTCACCGAATTATAATATTCCCGTACGTGAAATATTAATCTCAAAAACATCATTCTTAACTTCACAAATTTTACGACTTTAATAGCATCAAACATACAAACGAATTGTTGATAATCCTATGAGACTTTACCCGCCTGCTATTTTTGCTAAAATAATAATACGAGTCTGAGAACATTCCATTTAAACCTTTAGTCGTGTAACACACACACACACACACACACACACACACACGCACATTTCAAGTGTGTTTATATTTTTTTTGTATTATTCCCACCAATTAAATTAAAAACATTATACACACTTCAATAATTTCCACAACCTCAAGTTTACTCATTGAATTGACATAAACGAACTTATGAGACACAACGATATGTAAATAAAATTATTGCGTCGTTAGTAAAGGGTACAGAAACTACTTAAAACGCGCATTTGTGTAATTTTACAAAATGTAAAAGTTTGCATAAAACTAACGTTTATGTCAATGTACTCAATTTATTTATCTCTGTCGATTCAAAAAATTTTAAAAAATCAGGGGCAGTTTTTGAGAAAATCTTGTTTAAATCTGACTTTACTTCACGAATAATTATTCGAGAACTATTCATATTTGGAAAAGCATTTGCGATACTTTATTGAGAGATCTAATTTTAAAGAAAAGATTACATTAAGAAAAAAAGATATCCTCAATATTACAGTTACGAAAAAATTAAACTACTGCAATTTTCAAACATTCAGAGAATTTAACTCAAATATAATCTTTGCTATTTACATAAGTGTTCATTAGTCTATCTGATAAAATATCAAGAAAAAACGTGGAGGCATTTCGAAAAGACTTTGAAAATATTATTGGTGTAATGTAAAGTATCCTCCAAAAAACAAAAGTAATATTTCAAATTTGCGAGGTCACATTCGCGAAGAGACATCGGCCGCAAAGATCGGGCAATATAATTATAGAAGGAGTCCTACCCATGGTTTAGTCGCTAGCTTGGTTCATGGAAAGACGCTTTGCCGTAAACATATTTTTCAGTATCCAGATCCTACAAAACGTGGATTCTGCCTATATAACGTAATATAGGACTAATTAAATACATACAGACATAAAATTCCCTTATTTCCCTAAATCAGGGACACACAGTGAGACTTTTCTGCCAAAAAATAGCCATTTTACGCTGCAGCCTTACTTACCTTTCTCTATACTGCGTAAGTAGAATGTGAGAAAGATAACAGTGGTTCTACTTAATGGCACAAACTTTCTGAACTAATTAGTTTCCTAATCTCTTCGCAACAGGTTAGAGGTTTGCTCCTCTCGTCACTCATTTCCTTGAACTTACCACTCGTGCAAATATATTCCTTTTTATCCACTCGTTTTGTTAGTATGCGATATTTCAAATTTACTGTAAGGGAAAGAAAAAAAAATCGAAAATGTGGAAAACAATATAATAAAGATGGAACTAGATTCACTATTCAAACTTTAATTTAAAAGTTTGGAGACGCTTTTCAGAAGACGTCATTTATGTGCTACTGAAAATGCGCAATTTTGAGCTCATTTTCAGAGAATAGTTTAGATTTTTTAAGAAACATCATAAAAAATCATTTAAAGAAATGGTGCACTTGGACAAAGACAGTCAGCCGAGAGGGAAGAAATCTACGAAGAGGCTGAATATCGTGACTCTGTACCTATGGAAACTTCTAATGAACCATCCAAAAATGAAATTCAATTTAACCAAGGGAACCCTAGTACAAGACCAGCTAAGAAAAAGAAAAAGCAAGAAAAGGTTGAAGATAATCCTTCTCAAGATAATACAAAAGCCAAGACACTAGAAGAACTCATTACACCTATTAAATCTACTATGGAAAACAACCCTGAAAAATTCTCTCTTACATATGATCAATTAAAATTTTTTCTAGAAAATGCCTTTGCAACTAACAATCCAACTATGATAGCAAAAGACTTCACCGATGACATTCAATCTGTATTAAAATACTCACTGAAACATATGACTTACTAACAGAAAGATCAATAAAGAACCGTTTCACAAGACTTATAAATAAACTAAAGATATGCAAACAGCCTTCTGAAGAATCTGAAATAGACACCGAATAACATCAATGAAAATATTACAATGGAATCTAAATGGATTTTTTACTAGATTCGAAAGGCTCCAACTACTATGTAACAATCACAAACCTGATATCATATGTGTGCAGGAAACAAACTTTAAATCAGACAGACAAGGAAGGATAAAAAGCTTCACATGTTTCCACAAAAATCGGGTCTCTTCTGCCATTGCAAGTGGTGGGGTCGCGATTTTTGTTGCAGAGCAATTACCCAGTAAAATAATAGACATAAAATCTGATATAGAAGCTATCGCTATTGAAATTCAAGCCCCAATATCATTATGTGTCTGCAATATTTACTTACCCAGCAGCTACTCATTTGAAGAACAGGAAATCAAACATATAATTAATCAGTTACCCAAACCTTTTATCATTCTTGGTGATTTCAACAGTCATAGCACCTTATGGGGCTCCAAAGCAACTGATTCAAGAGGCCTTCGTATTGAAAATGTAATTGAAGAAAGTGATTTATGTCTTCTAAATAATGGTGAACCCACACACTTTAATGTTAGTAATGGAGGTACAAGTGTAATTGACCTCACAATTGGTTCCAGAACCATTACTCCCCTATGTAACTGGTATGTTCTAGAAGATCTTCATGATAGCGATCATTTTCCTATCTTCATCAACATCAACACTCCCAACAGTACCTACAACCAACCACACGTATTGACAAGACTTAATTACAATACAGCTAATTGGAACCTTTATAAAGAACTCATCTGTAAGTATCTATCAGATGACAATATTTTCCTTGAATCAAATGACATTGACAATATCATTGAAACGTTTAATGAAATCATCATTAGAGCTGCTAATAATTCAATTAAATCAATTAAACCATCAAATGTATCCAAAGCTGTGTACTGGTGGAATGATGAATGCAAAGTAGCAATTAGAAAATCTAAACAAGCTTTCAACCAATACAAGAAACATAAAACTGAAGAAAATAAAATTCACTACAAAAGAATGAGAGCCACTGCAAGAAGAGTAATTAAAGATTGCAAAGCAAAGTCATGGTTAAATTATGTATCAAGTATTAATATCCACAATAACATAAAGGATTCATGGGCGAAAATCAACGCTATTCAAGGAAAGAAGAGAAGTAACCAAATACATTATCTACAAGATGAAAACAAAATCATCACCAACCCTAAAGAAATGGCAAATTCCCTTGCTTGTAACTTCGTCATGAATTCCAGTTCAAAAAACTACACAGAAGCCTTTCAACAGTTTAAACAAGAACAAGAGAACCTTGAAGAGAATATCATCAATGAAGAAACATCATTATTTCATGTCAACGATCCTATCACAATGAAAGAACTAAACGCAACTGTTAACGAAACCAGAAATTCCTCACCTGGACCTGACAGCATTTCTAATATCCTTATAAAAAATCTACCTCCCGATGGAAAGAAAGTACTTCTAGCAATATACAACACCATATGGGACAAAAATGTATTTCCTAAAATATGGAAATTGGCTATTGTTGTTCCAGTACCTAAACCTGGTAAAGATCCAACAAAAAAACACAACTATAGACCAATCTCACTAACATGCAATATGTGTAAAATATTTGAAAAAATTATTAACAAGAGACTTCGATGGTTTTTGGATTTCAATAATATAATATCTCACAATCAATTTGGTTTCAGACCAGGCCATTCTACTACGTCCCACTTAGTAAGCATTGATACATTTATACAAGAAGCTTTCATCAACAAGCAACATGTCCTGGCTGTAAGTTTGGACATAGAAAAAGCCTACGATATGGTCTGGATCCATCGAATCCTAACTATTTTAAAGGAAAAAGGACTAAAAGGTAACATATTTCACTTTATAAAAAATTTTACAAATGAGAGAGCCATACAAGTAAGAGTCAATGGGAACCTATCTGAAGTAAAGTATCTCGAGAATGGAGTGCCGCAAGGATCTGTACTAAGTGTCACACTATTTCTCTTGGCAATTAACGATGCTGGTACAAGAATCACACCCCCAGTAATCATAAGGATGTATGCTGATGATATCACCATCCTCTGCAAAGGAATCTCTATCAAATCTAGCAAAGACATTATGCAATCTGCCTTAAATAAAATACATAAATGGTCTCTCAAGACTGGCTTCAAATTCTCAGCATCGAAAACACAATGCATCCTATTTTCTACAAAAAAGGAAGAGGAAAAGCCTTCACTACATCTAGGTGAACAAAGTCTCAAATTTGATGAAAATATTAAAGTATTGGGAATGTATATTGACTCCAAACTGAAATGGAAAAGACATATTCAATTACTAGTTGATGAATGTAAAAAGAGGTTAAACATATTGAGATTCATTTCTCATAAAAACTGGGGCGCTGACAAATCTCTTCTTCTGATGACATACAAAGCAATAGTCCGTTCCAAGATTGACTACGGAGCCATAGTATATGATTCTGCCAGTAAAAAAGATCTAAGAAAACTTGAAGTTATTCATAATAAAGCCTTGAGAATATGTACAGGCTGTTTTCATTCTAGTCCTATTGGTAGCATTCTAATAGAAGCAAAAGATACAAACCTATCACATCGCAGAGATTTGCTAACCCTCAAATATGCCATCAAAGCAGCTGAAGTAAATAATCCAATAATTCACCATGACATCTACCCAAAACTTCAAGTTTATTATAAAGATCATAAACGATTTACCCCAATATATAACAAAATCAAAAACTTATTCAGGAAGTTAAATATCATGGAAAATTTCAATGGAGAGAAAAGAAAACCAAACATTCCACCATGGATAATACCTGACATAGAAGTAGACCTATCTTTAACCTCCATCCTAAAAGATAAAATATCAGATGAAGACTGGAAGATAAAATCAACTGAGTTAGTAAACAAATACAAAGATTACTATATGATATTCACAAAATTCATAAAAAATCAAGAGAATAAATATGCAATAACATTCACTCAAGAAATTGAAATTAAAAATAGACTGCATTATTACTCCAGTCCAACTACTGCAGAAATGTGCTCCATATTGACAGCTTTCAAACTTGCAAAGGAATCTAACAGCAAAAAAATTGTCGTCTTTTCCACATCTATTGAAGCAATCAATAAAATATGCAATGGTATCTCGAGTGCAACAATGATAGACAACATTCATGAACTGTACTATGGCATGCAATCCAACAAGACTCTAGTAATGACCTGGCTCCCAAATTACAAAGAGATACCTGAAGATGACATAATAAGCGTTGAGGAAGAAATGACAACTCCAGAAATCGGAAGAGTTTTAGCAACTTCCCACATATGGACTGATCTGTGGTCACACTCCATAAAGAAAATGCAGAAGATATGGGACAACTACTGGAGAACATTCAAGTCTAGCAATTTGCACAAAAAAATTCGAAATTTTTACTCCTTGAAAACCTCCAAAGACTTTTCTAAACAAGAACAGGTGATCTTATCACGAATAAGAACAGGTCATTGTAATTTTAGTCACAAGCATCTTCTAACCAGAGATCCCCCTCCCATCTGTGTGCCCTGCAATACCTCTCTCAACATCCATCATTTGCTATACTACTGTAATCTATTTCAGGACAACAGACGCGAGCAGAATATTAATGAACATGATGAAGAACTAATCCTAACATCCGAGGATTATCAAAAAAAATACTACATTTCTGTAAATCTTGTAATTTCCTAAATGACATATAATCCTTTTAAATATGATTCAAAACTGTTAAATTTTTCTGTATAATTTTTCTGTTTATTTATTGTTTGTTGTTTCTGTTTTTGCTTATTGTTTCTGTTTATTATTTCCTATTTATTTATCATTGTCATTGTGAGAGTATTGTGTCATTGTGTTATTATCTTTGTCATTGTGTATCATCAATTATCATTGTTTTTATAACTAAAGAAAATATTATGTATTGTACAAATTGGTAGTCGCTAATAACCATAGCAGTTGATGCGACTTAAAATAAACAAATTAAAAAAAAAAAAGACAGTCAGCGATAGATGAAAAGACAGACAGAAAGACAAACTCAAACATATAGACGTTTAAAAAACACTTCTGCGGAATTAGGGGCCCAAAAACGTTTATTTCCTTTAAAAACTCGGTATTTTCCGTAGCTTTGCATAACTTTCTCTTCAATACTTATATTCATCAGTACGTATAATTACGAGTGCATGTACTTATATATTACGTGTACGCATTCGAGAAAATAAAAATCAATGTTCTGAATCAAAAAACAAATGAGGTCAATTGCATAATTGAATTTCATTTATTTATGAGCAAAGGAAACATACACTTAAGGAGAATCGATACACAAATCAAGTTCAAATTTTTTTGTTGCGTAGAATGATTATTTTTTAATAGAGAGATTATTTTGATGAAATTTGTATAATGATTACAAAAGTTTTATTTCTTTATATACAACTCTTTATACATACTTTGAGGCTGAAAAGAAATAAATGTGAGTAATGTGAAGAATTTCGGTCAAACCCAACTCATTTCTTGTGACTTATATGTATCTAGAACAAGGGTCGCTACGTGCAAGTTCCCCATAGGGGGCCGTCCATAAATTACGCAACGAAATTTAGAGTATTTTCAATACCCCTTCCCCTTGTAACGCACTTCCCTATCTCTATGTAACGCAGCTTAACACTGCCTCTCCCCCTTTAGCGTTACGTAATTTATGGATGACCCCGAGGGCGCAGCAGGGCGAGCGCCTCCAGGAAGCAGAGAACGGCCGAAGACTTCCATGCGCGTCGCCAAGAGATTTCATACGGCGGCGCCGCGCCGCGCCGCGCCCGCCCGGGGGCGGAATCTTAAAAGTTGGCCTCTGGGCGACCGGGCACGTGATCTGCGTCGAAGTCTCCGCAGCTAACTTCGGGTCGCGTCCCGCCCTCCTTCCCCCCATCCATCGATTCCTCCCTCCCCCTCCCCCCTGCCCTCACCGCCCAAGGCAGCGGCGTGGCCCAGCAGGCCGGCCGGCGCCCGCCCTCTTTGTTCGGGAATATTGAGTTTCCGCCGTCCGTCTCCGCCCCGGCCTCCACCCCCTCCTGCCCCTTGGAATATTTCGAGGCCTCCGGCGAGAGTGGGCGGGGCGGGGAGGCGCAACTTGGGCAATACGTGCCTCCGTGTGACACAGAGTTGCGCGCAAGCAGTTGCGCCAAGTTGGGAAGCTAGGGCGACGATTTGCACCCCTCCCTCCTCGGCAGTCGAAGCGGCGCGGGGGTGGGGTGGGGTGGGGCGCCGGGTTCAAAGAAATTGCCTCGAAGCAGCCCGCGGCGCGAAGACCAGGCGAAGGCGAAAGCGGAGGCAGGGACAATGTCGCTTCTCGTGACAGCGCACCGGCGTAGTGCAGAATCAGCACTTCGATTCCAAGGATTTCACATTCAATCAGAATCAAATCCTTCGTAATATATTAACTCAAACGTATGCGAATATTGCTGGTCAATAAGTAAATTCTTTTGGTAATTAAATAATTATCGAAAAATTGTGTGATCTTATTTACGCATTTCATGCTCCTCAGATATGGGGCAACTATTACGAGACTTCGGAACATTGAAGATAAACAAGCAATTATGTAAATTGTTGTTACTTTTGTATGTTGTGTTAATTGCAAATGTTTGTGTAAATTAATGAAATGTACCTTCAGTTCTTTGTTCACTCTGATGTACTCTCTTTTTCATTACAAGAGTTCTGTCAGTGTATTACTCGAATTCTGACTTGAAGAGTACATCCAGGACTCGTTCGACGAAAGAAATTTCCGGACCATCTCACTCAGGACTAACATCAGGACTCCCATTTTGCGCATACAACACGCATCTTATCGACATATAAGTAATTGAAGAGAATTGAATGAATTTGGGAACTTTTGAAACTTTGAAAGGATTCGGGACTTTTGAAACAAAATCGGAACTTGTAGTTTTCATACTTTATCAGCGAAAATAGCTCGCCGAATATGTAAGAGTTAAATGTATGAAGATCACCATAAATCTTTAGAACAATATTTTAGTGTAAAGGATGATGGTATGTTCAAGAAAGGAAAATGACTATATAATCCGTGAATATGCATGCACCAATCTACGAAGAATGGGTGGTATATTTAGCTTCATCTGATCTGAGCCTCTAAGAGAAGTTTCCTTCAACTGTGTGGGAAAATATCAAGTGCTGATGTACGAGGAAATTGTAAAAAATATTAATGGTTGTTTATTAAGGATGCAACATTACCTTCCTTGATTTTCATTTCGACACTTTCTGGAAACTTTTGGTGCATCTTCTGATGAACATGACTTCGTGAATGATTCACACTATTTAATTGTTTTTTTACTCCCATTGTATAATTCTGTCATTTGATGGCTTCACCCGTTGCGTAATGATACTCATTATGATACAGTTTTCATTATGATACAGGTTCTTGATCAACCACAGAGAAGCTTATACACCAAGAACTGACACTTCATTAATCATTGAGAACCTTTATTGTTGATTTTGCGTTCGATTTGTTCATTAAAATTGTATTTAATATTATATTATGCTTCTCAGTTTTAATTTCTTTTATTAGTAGTAATTTTTAACGTGAAATATTATTTAAAATAAATTGAATCATAATTTCACTTTGATCTTATTTGACTAGCGCAGTGGTAGTTATTGGAGAGAACATTCAACTAAGATTAAGATCTGAACGCACGTTTTTTGGGTTATTTAGTTGCTACTGTGTGGTTCTCGGTCTAAAAAGTCTATTTTGAAATGTTTGGAGAATTAAAGGTGGACTTCACACCTCCAGAAATATGATTAAAAGCCAAAATGGTGACATCGCAATTTTTGCAGCAACTTCTGTACGCGCTCGTAGGCGGTCTGGTAAAACAAAACCACCTGCGGGAGTTGGAAGCTGTCCGCTAGGTGGCCTTGGCTGCATCCTGCATGCCAATTGCCACGAAACGATTAAATGTAAAAGTTTAACTGATAAACGTTACCATAAGTCGTACAAAAAGTACCGTATGAATCTCGATGTAATGGATATTAATACACTATATACCACACAAGTTTACGATACTGGCTCGTTCCTCGCTCGTATCATAATATCACACTCGTGTATTAATATCCATCATTACATCATTGTTTCATGAAGTATTATTGAAAGACGATACCAAGGAATCTGGTTTACATCCACGCTAGCCGATTGCTGGACAGTTCTGATGAAAGCACATGACGGCCGTTACAAACAAAAAGCTAAGAGAAAGGATCATTAATGGAGGTAAATTCTGAATAATAATACCTAAAAGAGTTAAAGCAGAATGTTTAACCTTTTTACAACTGAAAATTATCAGATAGGGAGATCATACCGGAACCTTGTGGTCATTTTCATGTTCAGCTCATAAAGAATCTGATGCCAGTAATTTCCTTTGCGTTACAGAAAAAGTTAATATTTATTGCTCAGGTTAATTTTCCTTCTCTTCCCCCCATTCTTATTAGATGTCTGCAACTCGTTTTACATGACTGTATTTACGATTCAGCTTTATTACCCTACAGGTTGTTGACCGACCACAAGAGTTTGCAAACAAAGCATTGAGGCGTAATTAAACATAGGTCATCATTTCAGTATATATAATATATAGACGACAAGGGAGGAGACACAACGCCATAGCATAATACTAAAAAATTGAATGTGAGTGAACCATGAAAATAACACCTCAATAATTGCAAACGCCGAAATAATAGATTCAACTGTATGATTTCTGCACATGATTGCAGATAAATGTATGACCAAGTTTTAACTGAGAATGCTCCATTTTACGATTGCCCCAAAAATTGCACAAAGCATTGAAGTACATGTTCCGGCTCAACTCCAAAATAAGGCATCAGTGAATTGGATTGAATTGAAACTAGTCCTATTTGCGAATTAGCTGGTTGATTTCCACATTAGCCAAATGTTTTGGATAAATCTGTTTGAAAAACGATGACGGAACAATTCGGACAACATCAGGATCATCCGTGAATTAGCCACTGTGCGCTGGCTTAAGTAAGGTTATCGATTGAGTGTAAAGCGTCTTGTACGTTCGCAAGAAATATTTTGGCACAAAAACTTGTTGAATATGCGTTGCACATATTCAACGAGGTTTTATTTAAGTCGCGAAGGTCGAAAGCCGGAGTCTCGGCTTGAACACCCTAACTTGAAAGTAGGTAACGAAGCGACAACAACAGGGCTATATAGAGAGGTTTAGCTTAGGTGGTAACGTTAAGACAAATTTTCGACTAATAGAGTGAAACGCACACCTTGTCTCTCACTAGGCTTAAAAACTCCCAACCAGCCACTTGACTCCTGTTCGTCATATGATATCTTTATTTCTCGTTACCGAAACGTACTAATTCACTTACCTTATCCATCTCGTATTGGCTAATGTGCATATCATCCGACCAAAGTCTAAAGTACGCTTCGAAGCTGTTTCTACTTCCACTAATTTATCCAACCATTTGGATAATGTGAAAATTAACCAGCTTATTCGTGAATTACCTACTCGTTAAGTATTAGGAAGGGAATAAGAAGTGAAATGTTACTTAAGCCTAGAGAATTTCAACATATAAAGATCTATAATTGAATGAAATTACGTAGAAAACATCCAAGTCCCAAGAATCAATATGGTTTGAAAAGAGGTTGGTAAGTTTGAACTTACCTTAAATTTAAGGTAAAACTTAAGATGCTGTCCTCTACTTAGAGTGTAATGACAATTAACATTGACGTTGCATATCGAAGGAGCACTGATACGCATTCGCATAGAAGAATTCTGCGAGAAAATTTGGCTCCTCGAAAAAATCTTTTTAAAATCAAAGGATGTTCCACAGTTCGTTCGCAGAGCATAGTAGACCAACTGCTCCTACATTCTTTGCTCGCTTATTTCGTGCCTCTCCGTTCGAGACCAGCGGACAGCGGATCCTCGTAACTGGAAATCCATCGATGCCGACCCCGGGGCGTGGCGTGGGTGTGGCGGGGGGGGCGGGGTGACCGCAGGGCGGGAAGGCCGGAGGGCGCGGGGCGGCGGCGGCGGCGGCGGCGGCGGCCGAGGAGCCGCCTAATGAAATTCCGGCCAGCGAGTGGCAGACCGCAGCCGCCCACCCTCGCCGCCCTCAACGACGCCCGAGGCTGTAATTTTGAGCACACGTGTCGCCGGCGCGTGCACGCGGCCTCCCGTCCTCGGTTGCTCATCGCCCATCGCCCCCCGCCGCACGCCCTCAGTTTCTTCCCTGCGCCAGAGCAAAAACGGCGTTGCGTTCGTAGCCGCCCCGCCCACAGAATCTCATGAATTTGGAACTGACCACACGTCACAGCTTTCAAGATACTCTTGGAATACGTACAATACCTTGCACCTACTGAAAAGTACAGTTTAAATAAGGGACACGCATATATATATATATATATATATATATATATATATATATATATATATATATAAATTTTCAGGGTGAGTCACGTAACTTTAGCACCTCCTGTAACATTTGAACGGTTGAAGTTATTGCAGTGCAGTTTTCACAGAAGTGCATGAGGGAATGGAGCTAATTGATACGTGAATTTACTTCAGTTTTATCACTCATATTTTATGAGATATTTGAGGTAACTTTGTTTTTTTCAAATGGAACTATACATATTTTTCAGTCTATCATGACGAGCGTAAAAAGACGAATCCAATGATTTACATATTTTCATATGTTAGATAAACATTTTTTTGAGTAATTTTGATTTTTGCGACTAAGGTTTAATGGATATTTTGAATGTACTTGTAACAGTCCTCTATACAAGGTCACGCAGCGCTCCACAGGCAAACGCGCGCTTGGAGAAGGGAAGGAAGTTTAGTACTTGAAAATATTCCAAATATTCACAAAACTGTTGCAGTTTTTCCTGAACTCTGCTTTCAGTCCTTCTCCATTTTCATAAGTAGTATGTATTGAAATAAATATGTTTCCATCCCTAAGTTATTATTATATGCTTATTAATATTTAAAGCGTTTGCTCAGAATATGCAATATTCTTTGTACAGTCTTAATATTTATTCTGATAGTGTTTTGCTTCAAGATCCCATTAATATCCTGTGATATAAAACCTCATTAAAAGGAGTTGAAGTAATAAACAATTTTATTGCAATACATAGTTATGACAAATCTTTATTTTCAATCCTTCAATTCCTTCAACCAAAGAAAGACGAAAAAATTTAATATGTGGAAGGATGGAAAGCAGAGTTCAGGGGAAAACCTGCAACAGTTTTGTGAATATTTGGCATATGTTTCGTATTTTCAAATATAAAGATCCCTTCCCTTCCCGTCCCCACGAGCGCGTTTGCCGGTGGAGTGCTATATGACCTTGTGTGGCGGACTGTTACTAGTACATTAAAAATATCCGTTAAACCCTAGTCGCAAAAATCAAAGTTACTCAAAAAAATGCTTATCTAACATATGACAATATGTATATCATTGGATTTTTTTTTCACGCTCGTCATGATAGACTGAAAAAATATGTATAGTTCCATTTGAAAAAATAAAGTTACCTCAAATATCTCGTAAAATACAAGTGATAAAACAGAAATGAATTAATGTATCAATTAGCCATATTCCCTCATGCACTTCTGTGAAAACTGCATTGCAATAACTTCAACCGTTCAAAAGTTACAGGAGGTGCTCAAGTTACGTAACTCACCCTGTATATTAAATAAAATATATGGGACCATTTAAAACTCTTAATCAACCATAAGACAATTATAACATAAGGAAACTGAAAATACCACATTGGTCGTGTAAAGTGTGGTGAAGAAAGAAGTGCAAAATGTCGTTCACACCAACAAATGACACTAATCGAGGATTTATCAGCAAACTTCCTCCGTGTACAGCAAGAATCATTAAAAAATGGATGAAAGTGTTATTAGTCTTAAATTGAGTGTCTCAATTATATTTGACCATATAAAACTCTTAATTTAAATAATGGATCGTTTTTATTCTGAAATGAGTATGATGCAAATACTGCATGCGATTAACACGTCATCGAAACAACTTGTCGGCATTTCCATGATTTAAAGCTTAAAATAACGTTGAATCCTTGGAATGGCTTTGATTTTTTTGCAAATGGTCGGAATGAAGTGAGAGATGGGAGCATGCCCCTTCCGTGCGCAACCTCTGTTCCCATTCCTTCCGTACGTGTCCCTTACCGGAACTGGCTGGAAAATGTTTCACGTTTCAACGCGACCGAGAGTATTTGAGATATTTCAATTAGTTTGACATCATAGTCAAACGACGATGCTTGTCTTTCAACTTATTCTTGCTAGTGAACATGTTAGCTAGAGACGAACTTATTTGAGTGTCTCAGTTCTGACAAGAAAAATGGATGTGCATCGTACCACAAGATTTATGTTTTTACACTTTCTCCTTTTTCAAATGCAATTGTTTTGAATGTTTGAATCCGACCGATTTCTGTCAACACATAGGTGGCCAATGCCAACTTCATCGCTTAAACCAGGGCCGCTCAAGCAGAGCAAATCGGCTGCGCGGAGCCGTGTTGTCAGCCGAGAGCGGGACACCGGAGCGGGCCTTGAGATAACCACTGTCACAGTGTCCCGGTAACTCCAGTCGCGGAAACATGGAAGTCGACGCGAGCACTTCACAGACCAGAGCATCTACACCGACAATTTTCAATGCAGTATGGGAAGAAAAGTATCTTTTCGCCGACTACGGCTGCTATGCCAAATGTTTAGTTTACATAAAGGGTTCAATCACGTGAAGAAGTTTAATTTGCAAAGACATTATACATTTAATCATGCTGATGAAAATGACAAGTTCGCTGAAGAAGAACAAAAGGAATTTTTCAGTGTTCTGAAAAACAAACCTTGCCTCACTAGAAATAAGTTTTGGATGTATTTTGTTCTTATGTTGTTTTGACAGTAAAATAACACAATACAAAAGATTTGATTTTATTGCATACCGATATTACAAGGTGAGCATTTAGGAAAAGAACTTCCCACAAAACAGTTTTCCAAAACTGCATCGTAATGCTGCTCGATTGTTAAGTACGTTTGGATCAACATACAACTGTGAGCAATTTTTTGCTTCTTTGAAAATTTGTAAATCTCGAATGAGAAGTACAATTACAGATCACAATCTGAAATGCATCTTACGGCTCAATAGCACCATGTCATCTCTTCCAAATATAGAAAGTATATTGCGAGAAAAACACTTAAAAGGTGTAATAAGAGTATTTGATTTTGCAATCAACTTCATTTTTTAATTTTAATTTCCTTTACTTATAGTATGTTTATTACTAGTTTATTTAATCACATTTTTTTTTGCAACCTTTATAATAATTTTCATATTCAGCACCATGATAAACTGTGTAATGTCACCGCTATTAAATTTCTTTATGTTATTGAGCACATTTTTTGGAACACAACAATTGGCATTGCCGGCGCAATCTGCAAAAAGATACTTTTCTTTCCATGGTGCATTGCAAGTTGTCGTTTTTTTAATTTCCAAATTACACTAATACGTTTATATCTAGTAACTGTTCCAATTAATGTTATAAAAGTATCTTACTGTTTTTTCTGTCGTAATATCCTTTCCCAGAGCTGTGAGATTTTTTCATTCCGAACAACGGAAAATACCCCGTAGAAATACGACGCGACCCACTGTGCCACATGCCTCCGATCGATATTTGATGACGTCATTTGCTCTTTCTGCGGCAAAAGAGGAGAGAGCAACAGGCCGCTCCTCCTCGGAGCAAATGGTTGAGCGGCCCTGGCTTAAACCAATAGTCGTCAAACTTGTAAAGCATCTGAGCAACCGTACCGTTTTACGGTCCTCGTTTTGGTCAAGTTTTTTAATTGCTGGGAGAGAAGGTAGTTGCTGCCATTCGAATACAATAGTCCAAATGTTCATCTGTCTATCTGTATCAGTATTTGCTTTTTATACATGTCATATTGAAACTAGCTGTTCTGCAAGAACACTTACTTTCTCGCATTTCTTGTTACGCTTTTGTAATACATGCAATAATACTACTTGCACACAAATTAATGTCCTTTTCGAAAAATTAAAAGGATTCATCAAGATAACGCGTCGGAAGGGGTGTGCCAAAAGAGATGCGTCGGAAGGGGTGTGCCAAAGGAGATGCGTCGGAAGGGGTGTGCCAAAAGAGATGCGTCGGAAGGGGTGTGCCAAAAGAGATGCGTCGGAAGGGGTGTGCCGAAAGAGATGCGTCGGAAAGGGTGTGCCGAAAGAGATGCGTCGGAAGGGGTGTGCCGAAAGAGATGCGCCGGAAGGGGTGTGCCGAAAGAGAGGCGTCGGAAGGGGTGTGCCGAAAGAGATGCGTCGGAAGGGGTGTGCCGAAAGAGATGCGTCGGAAAGGGTGTGCCGAAAGAGATGCGTCGGAAGGGGTGTGCCGAAAGAGATGCGCCGGAAGGGGTGTGCCGAAAGAGAGGCGTCGGAAGGGGTGTGCCAAACGAGATGTGTCGGAAGAGGTGTGCCAAAAGAGATGCGTCGAAAGGGGTGTGCCAAAAGAGATGTGTCGGAAGGGGTGTGCCTGAGGAGGTGCACCAGAGGAGGTAGGTGGAGGTGCCCCAGTGCCAATGCTGAGCAGGCGACGACCGGTGGGCGCAAAGGCCGGCCGGCCGCCCGCCATCGATCGGCCACCGGCAGTCGCAGGATTTTATTATTAGCCTCTTTCCTTTTTCTGTTGCTCACGAACTTTTTATGAAGGATTAAACGTTCAAATTATAAAGAGTACGTATTATTGCGACTGGTTTTGTCATCCTCTTCGACAGTTCCTAAGATTTCCTGCAAATATAAAAAGAAAAATCTTAGAAGTTACTTTATGCGTATTTATGCTTTGTGCCTATAATAATGAGTAATATACAATATTGACTACTTATTCGGAATAACCATTGTCAAAGATCCATTAATGGGAATAGCAATAATAAGTTTGGGAAAAACGAAAATGTGTTAAAATCTCATTTCCTTCAGAGCATTTTTTCTTTGTATTCTCTCTTAATTGAATACAGAAGTGGATTTATTAGAAAATCTATTAGTTGCAGTGGGTTTTGTTATTTCCTCGAAATCTTCAAAAATGTTTTATCCAACAAACAATTAAAAATTATTACGTTTGTTATTATGTGAAACAAGTGTTCAAAGTTGAAAACACATTTATTCAGGGATGTGTAAACGTTCTTCGACCACATAAGAATATTCCGACACATACATCCATAGCTCAATTGTGCGAATTATTAGCAGATATACATTTATTTTATGAATGGTTCATCTCTTACAAACTAGATATAAATGTGAGAATGATATCCATATACCACAGTAACTTGAGCAAACACGAGGTCTACCAAATAACGAGCAGGTTGAAGGTTTGGATCAATGAATAAATTATTCATAGACTTCAGTTGTATGAGATCCTCAGCTGTATGAGATCAATGCTGTGATCGCCTGATAACACTCGTTAAGGTTATGAACAATTAACTTTTATTGACTTTTTA
The DNA here is from genome assembly GCA_031308135.1 of Acheta domesticus. Lineage (NCBI taxonomy): Eukaryota > Metazoa > Arthropoda > Insecta > Orthoptera > Gryllidae > Acheta > Acheta domesticus. The sequence goes on from JAHLJT010007947.1 coordinate 28,678, forward strand.
AGACATTTTCCTATGAACATAGTCTAGACCAGGGGTTCCCAACGGAGTGGGATCGACCTCCTGAGGGTTGATGAAGTTTTGAAAGCGGTCAATGATGATGATGGGGTCAATTGGGGGGTCTACAGATGAATACGCAATAGATAAGTATAACCCAAATGATTACAAAAATATTTAATGAACATTTGATGAACAATTGTTGCCAGGTGTGAAGTAACTAAACATATAATAATAAATTACAAATAATTCTTTTAAGTCCTTAATAAGTATCCCCGCGGACGGATATCAGAATTCGCTCTGGATGTTCATTTTTTCCATCGCACCAACGCTATTTCTGTACCAATTATATTCGAAACGTATAATTTCACCTTTATTGCAGATTCGAGTCTTATTTCGAATTTCTGCGCCGAGACATCCGTGAACCTAGCTACGAAATTGCTAGAGTGTTTAGAAAATTCTAATTATAACTATGTATTGACAACGATGTTGTGAAAGAAAATATTTCCTGCAATGCGCACTGTTAAAATGCTATGATCAGTTAAAAACGCCCAACATTTTGGAACAATTACTCTGTAATGAAAATTAGCAACGCAGCTACTCAAAAGTGGAAGAGTCGTCGATTATTGCAAACCTAGAAAATATTGACCTACAAAATTATTTTGAGACATTAATTTATGTGCAATCTTTGTGTTATGAATAAGACCCGGATGTTGAGGCATTTATTTGACCTAAAACAGGCAAGCAAAAAGGGATTTATTCTAGCAAAAGTAGGGGGTGCAAAAAGGCATGTAAACAATGAAAAATCACATTTAAAAGGAATTATTGTAAAAATCAAAACAAAATTAACATTTTTAATCTAACTTTAAAATTAACATCAGGACTTAACGTGTAAGAAACGATATCTTCGAAATATTATGAACTCCTTTTTGAATTTTGAGATGCCGTCAGAGAAAACAGAATTGTATTTTTCGTTCTTCGCATTGAGTAAGCGCCAGCACTGAGAAAAGTATAACATATACAGAGAGCTGTCCTCAAAAGTAGGAAGGGATTCCTCGTGACCGAAGAAAATGCATGTCCGCATCAATGAAAAAATCAACACTCTTGACTGATACAATCTTCCATTTTCGTTTAGATTTTAAGCACAGCCTCTGCTTCCATAGAAAGACAAAACACGACCGTGCCTTCATGTTGTTCAAGCTTGCAGGTATTTATCCAGCTTGGTCGCAATCGGTACCAGGAGAAAAAAAAAAGCAAAATAATGAGGAAAAGGGCAAAAATGACCTAAAATAGCAAAGAAAAGCCATCCGAAACTAAATAGGCAAAAAAAGGCAAAATGAAAATCTACTTAAAGAACTTCAGAATTGCAATAAAGTGATTGCAATTGTTAAAAGTCATCAAACAGTAACAATAACAAAACAGCATTTTGCAAACTTCCGGAATCTAGTTAGGACTTATGATTATGTATCCTGTATGTTATAAAGAATAACGTATGGTGGTCGATGGAGCCAACAATTCTTTTAAAAGGGGTCCATAAAAGAAAAAGGTTGGGAATCCCTGGTCTGGACCCACTGGTGATGAATCCAGGGACATTTTTCGCTTGGGTGTGCGCCTGCTTTCACCGCAGCGCAGCGGAGGCGTCTGGCGTCACCGTCAGGAGGGAGGAGGCGTCACCGTCAGTTGACACGCGGCTCGGCGTCGCGACGCCGCCGCTCAGGCGCTGCGTGAGGCGCCGGGGCGCCGGGCGCCGCGCTGCCGCCGCGTGCGCGCCCGCGCCCCTCGCCGACCCCCTCCCCCTTTAGCGCGGAGGGGGGTGGGGGGCGGCACGCGACGCCTTCCGGGAATCTGCCCCCGCCCCACCTCCGCCCCGCCCCCGCTCGCCCACGCGCTGCCCCAAATGTATTACGTCGCTTTCGCTGCCTCGCGCGACCGCCCGAATCTGCGCGGCTGTGGACACAGCACTGGAATTACAGCGACTGTATTAGGATATCGCTAGAATGTAGGTCGGCAACCTGCGGAGAGATGATTAATAAAAATGTTGGCTCCTGAAGATTTACTGCGAAATGCGAGACAAACAAATACGGGTTAATTAGTCACTTCTGTTTAAAAACACTAGGAACAAAATGTTGAAATGTAAATTATTAATATACTTGTTTTTTAACAGGTTGTTTACCATTGTGACACATCAGTAGGTCACATTAAGACAAGTTGTTCATTTGCAAAGCACTTCAAGAGAATAGCAAGATGTCTACATGTTGTGAGTATCGAACGTACCTCTACCCTTTAACTTTCTGAAAGTTCTCTGCGAACAACCTGAATGGCAAATCGAGCGACCGATCATTCGCGAGCTGTGAGCTGAAAGGATGTTTCACTACGTGATATTCTCCCCGAAAAAATAATGCGAGAACGTTGTGGAATCATAATCGTTCTTTCTGTATGAACGGTCCGGCGAACCTGCGAGTACAAAGCTGCCATGCGTTGGAATACGTAGTGCGCATATGCGAACAATCATTTTCGCTGATTTCAATAAGTTTTCATGGATAATTCGGAAGTTCCTTGACTGCTAAACATGTGATTTGCCCTCCTGTCAGAGGAGGAATCTTTTGACTTTCTAAGGAGCGTTTGTCTTAAATTTGAGCTGTGTTATTTGCGCTGTGTTTCTATCTCTTTGGCACATTTTCGAATTGTTACTATGGATGCTAGGTATAACAAAAGGCAGCGATGCGACGTAGGTATTGATCCACCGACGAAAAGTACAGCCTATATGATTTGTAAAAGCTAGCAAAGACTTTATTGCATGTAAGGCATTCGTTTTCTTGCTCGTAAATTTCTGTATTACTTTTGCTATTTGTAGAATAGTCAAAACCCTCATATTTTTGGTGTTTTTGAACCTTACAAATTAATTTTTAAAACTTTCTGACTCTCATAATTCGACAACCAGCGCTCCTCTCCAACACTATGGCACGTTCCCATCGGAATTTATTCGTTTGCACTCACCACTGCACTTGCCGACTCCCTGCTCACTGACACCTCTCTGAAGGGAGTAGGTAATATTTCCTTGCCAACTTTTCTCACCCGATGGCTTACCTTCCCCCTCCCTGGTCCAATAAAATGCAAGATAAATTCTAGTAGCGAGTACTGATGGTATTCCAAACATCATTGGCGCGTAATAGAAACTATCTGCTTTTGAAGACAAGAACTCCTGTTCGTGTTTTTCTTCAAAAAATCTAAAGAAATGGCTGAAACGTGTCGATATTAGTCACAGGAGATATCTCGAACTTCTGAGAAAAATAGAACGCAATTATTCAAAAAGTTGCGAAGGCATGGCTGGTTTTTAAGAGATTGGCATCGGTAAATCTAGTGGCCGATTTCGTAACTAATACCCCCATTCAACCCGTATTTTTCCAAAACATCGGTGAAGAAAAGTTGCGCGTATATTATTTACACCTTCACAGTTAATTTTTAAATACGGACATTCGAATAATAGTCTAAAATATATAATATATTGTGTATAAAGCATTTTGCATGATATATATTATTATATAATATATTGTATATAAAACATTTTGTATGATATATATAATACATTATGTACAATATATAAACATAGTAAATGTAACATAACATGCATGTGTGTATAACATAACATGCATGTGTTGTATTTAATTTTCAACTCTCCTTCTCCGTTGAAGTAATGAAAAGAGATGTTGCCGGACAACGCTCTCTCGTTTATCCTCTCTGAGCAGCGCTTTTCTCCGCGCAGCCCCTTCCGTTCCTACGCGTGCAAGGGGCGGCGGCAGCGGGTGAGTGGGCGTTGGGAGGCGGCGCCGCACGAGCGCTGGCGTGCGGCGGCCGCGGCGACTTCCGGGAACAGCCGGTGAACTCAAATAATCACTGCACAAAATTTTCGTGTAAAATAATCAAACATATTTTATCTGAATATCTCTGAGAATATTAGGAAATATCGTGTGTAATGTTTAATGTGTAACGCGAATTTTAAAAAAAACCGAAGTTGTAGATTTTTGAAAACAGAAAATTCACGCGCCTGCCTTTGTAAGGGAGGTAAATCAGTCCATCTCGTTGTATACATTCAATATGTCTTATTCGTACAATTACAAAGAGGCTTTAAAGCAACATTTGTGTAAGTCTTTCCTACTCAAAGTAATCCCTGTTTCGTGACCAGCTTTGGATTGTGGGGAAAGGCTTGCTCCATATCGCAGTTGCTGATCCCACGAAACAAGCTTATCGCAATTAAATAAAGGCTGATGATGGGATTGTCCGATTTCCTCAAAACAGGCTTCCAAACTAATAGGTGGTGATGACGACGAATACAATGATTTTATACATTCTATAATCAAAGAGAATTAGAAATAATATTCTTTAGTCGTTGTTTATTACAAGTTCGAAATAGGTTTTGTGGAGGATTTCCCATTTCCCCTGCCGTTCATTGAACCACATCTCCTTCACCATGCATCACCGACTTTTCCCTTGACCCCCCTGTCTAAATTACTTTCGTATTCACCTCGAGATTAAAAGCGGGTCTAAGTAACTCTGCTGCAGAACAATCGCCTCTGGTTGGCTTGCAACTTATGGCATATTTTTATTTGAATTTAGCCATTATGTCCCACTATATTTGCTACGCCCTTAGCCACTTATGTCAGTATGGCATACATAAATAAAACTAAATAGGAAATACATAAGAAACATTAAATAAATGATTATAATTTTAAAATTTGAAACGAAATACTTTAGAAGTGATTTTGAGATAGGCGAGTTTTCAAGTTCGTAACATTTATTCTGAGATATTTCGTACATTTTTCTCGATATCAAATATTCCACCACGGATGATATTAAGTATGTTCAAAATTAAAAATGTTGTCAAATTAATTGAACTATCTTAATCCTACATTGCAATCGGGTAACCTGTATGCGTCCGTTTTCATTCGTGGTTACACTTTTTCCGCTCTACCGTTTGGAGCAAGCGAGTTATCATTTGACACGCTTCAGTCTGCCGGGAAGAAACTGAGCATTTTTTGTACTTCTAATCTAACAAAAACTGAAAAAATATGAAAATACATTTTTAAAACTATTTAAAGTGTCGGAGACACCGTTCTAAACGGTTGATTTGCAATAGAGCCTGTAGAGTTTCCTGTAGAGCAAACAATTACAAATTCAATATTTTAAAGGCTCGTATATGTTGATGCCTGTTTTATAATTATGAATTGTTGGGAGAATTTCAATGACTTTAAAAAATACTAGCTGATTACCTGACGTTATTTATCGCTCCACATGCGGCCCTCCAGACCTACACGTTCAGCCCACCATGCCCGCCCCCGCACAGTCTCTACCCACAATTTTTTCTCTATTGATCAAAAATATTCGTGCAAAATGTGAGAGTAATCACTCCAGTATTATATCAGTTTCTGCGGGTGCGTGCACACATGCAAGCACTTACTCACACACGTTTTAATACATTAACATTTCACGGACCCCTTGAAATAATTTTCGTCATGAGTTATTGATGAAGATTCGCTCTCCAATACAATGAGAGAAGCTTCGACAAGAGCCTGATATCCCCAAATGAATATTTGAAGCCCCTGCGCGTCATAGAGAAGCCACTCTGCTGCTCCTGTCTGGTCGCCAGCATGTGGGGGAGGATCGCAGGGAAAATAGCCAGCAACGCGTTCATATCCCTCACCCCACCTCAGCACGCCCCAACAACGCGCCCACTGTGCGGATGGGCGCGGCGATTGCTTCCCCCAGATTATTCACTTACTGGGAAGAGCTTTTTGCAATTCCCTCCGCTTCCCTCCGCTCCTCTCTCCGCTCCGCCCAGCCCACCCCTCGCGCCGCGGATCCTAATTGTCGCGCAGGAGCTTCTTCGCGGGTGTTAATGCATGCAACAGCGCACTGGGCTGGGAACGGCATCTGCCAGGACGAAAGCAACTTCCTGCATGAAACTACATGATCTAGGTTCTTCATTCAAAACAATTTGCTTCGTGATGCTTTTCAAAATATCGATCTATACACGTCGGACAAAAAATGTTTGAGATGCAGACGATTTCAATTGAACGAGTCATATTTTTGAATGTTAATCACGAAAATGTTATACGTCTTATCGTGTACTACTTTAATATGAAACATTAAAGTTCCTATATTAGAGGTTTTTGTGATGATCGTTTCTATCGATTCCTCCCTGCCTTTGATAAAAGGAAAGGAGATAAAAACAGATAAATATAAAATCGCGTTACAATTTCTGATTGAACATCAATGAAATACGCATTTCTCAGCATACGTTTTGTCGAGAAATTACCAATAACTTTGGATTAATCTGAAGTAACGAAACAGACCCATCAAGACCATTAAGGGATCATGGAAAATATTGGATCGCAAATCTATATTGATGGACACTAAAGAAAACAATTTAAGTTTACATTCATTATAAATAATCACAATACAGCATAAAGAACGACTTTTCTAAAATGAAATAAATTAAGTGAAATGAAAGCGATAAGTTACCTCAAAATTTTTCCTCGCAATGTGCAAGTGATTTTGTCCGCGTGGCCCCACGCCCAGGCCAGTGTGTAGGGTGGGCGCGGGGATGAGGGCAGGGGGAAGCTGTTGGTGATGGCAGAGGGGCCGGAGAGGGGGGGCGTCAAATTCTTATTTAACACTCGCGCTCTCCCAGCGGGGCGCTCCGCCGGCGCCCATGAGAGGGGGGTTGGGGGCTAAGGAGGAGGGCGGATGAGGGAGGGGGCTTCGGGTGATGAGGCTCTCAGCGGGTGATCTCATGCGGGGCGGCAGCGGGTGGGCGCGCACGCTGGTGAGCGGCGTTAAGCAGGTTGGCTCTCGTGGCCCTTGCCAGAAACGCCGCTGCTGGGCTCACGGGGTACTAGCCCCCGGATACGGACGGGACATCGATGTCGATGTTTTTAAAACATCGATGCTTTCAATAAATCATCGATCTATTTAACATGTTTTTGAAGCCGATGTTTTTTGAACATCGATGATTTATGTTCGATGTTTTTACCTTCGTGATATGTTATTTTTAAATGAAAAAAATACCATCAAGATTTTCAGATATCCCCAAAAATGGAACATTATTCAGACCAAAGTAATCAATAATGAAAAATAAATAAAGTATAGCTATTGTCGGTAAATGAAATATAAATTATTTTTGAATTATTAATTAATAAAAGTTAATGTTTAAGTTGTTAATTGTCCTGATCCTGGTTATAATTTTTTAGTTAAATCTCAATTAAAAGTGAATAAACGCAAATATCTTCAAAAATTAATTCCCCGACGTAAACATGAATGATTATTAATCCAGTTTTAAAACACCGATGGTTTAGAGACGATGTTTTATTAATATCCATGTTTTATTTTTGAATGTCCGTATTTAGAAAAACCGTTTGGCGATTTCGCATCCCTAGCTTCTGCCCGGAATCATATCTATTATTTCTAAAACGTGTTATGTAAACATTCCTTTCCCGGATAAACTACTCACAAGTCTATCTCAGCATATAATGTGCTGCTTGGAAATTCGAAATCCCCGAATTTAAATGCAGGTATAACTTCAATGTTTGTATTTGCTATAAAAATATTAATAATATTAATATATTTTTTTTAAATGTACATATCAATTACAAAGTAGCGGAACATAAGAAATCCACTTCTGGCGGTATCATGGAAGCGAAATCACAGCGCATCTTTTGTGTGCAGTGCCAAATTGTGAAGCCTAAGCAGTTTGAAGTCCCGTTTGCTTTTTCAATGCGTGTTTCCACCACACTACTTAATTGGTACGTAACTTTCAGGATGAAAGCGACTGTGATGTAGTGAACATGGCAGGGTAAGGCGGGCTGGAGTCGGGAATTAAATTCGGCTTTAAAATCCTAGGGCTATTTAGGATTTAAAATCCTCGTGCGAACGAGCTTTTAACTAGTAAATATTATTTTAACATTCAATGAATATGTTCTACGAAGTGTGGTCATTTTTTGTGTTTCTTGTTCTTTAATTTAGCCTTCATCACTCGACCCGGCGCAGTGTCATGAAGGAATTGACGAGATGGACTATTGAAATGAAAGTGAGAGTGAAGTTTGAAATACTTTTGGAAGTTTCAAATCCTTTACGACTGTACGATCTATAATATTTTGCGATTCGGTCGTACAATGTATGGTCGTAAATTTACAGAATCCTGTACTAAATATTTGAGAGCAAAAAAAAAAAAAGTCGTTCACGAAAAGGGTAATAAATTTGTTATCTTGGAGAGGGTTCCGCGAGTACACAGGGCGGGTGACGACAACTGCCGAGCGGACAATGGGCGCAGGGCCGGACACCGCCGGCGCAAATATTTGCATCGGAATCCAATTATGCAAATGCAGTCGGCAGGGCCCTCCAGCGGATGACAGATGAAGCGCGCCGGCCACCCGCCGCAGTAATCGCGCGCGCCGCCACCAGTCAGCGCCACGGGTCGTACGGACGGTCGCCCCCCTCTCGCAACCAGCCACGCTTTGAGAGCACACAACACCCGGAGCAGACAAAGGTGCTGAATGCCGCTTGTCCCTGCACTCTCCATTCAGCTGCCGCTAGTCAGGCGTAGTATTGAGCTTAGAGTCGTTGATTTATGGATTTCACATTGTTTCACCCCCTCACACATCTGCATTGGTACGAGAGTAGTTTCGATAAATGTTCGTTCCCAATGTTTATATTCAGAAAACCATCAAACTACAATAGAGTGTTTAAGATATGTCGCGCTCCTTCCTACCCCCCCCCGTAATGTAACCCTGGAAGAGGGCGTTCATTTTGGAGATTAGTACCCTTAGAAAGGCTGGCTCCTGTTTCGCCTACACCAGCCACACAACCTTCCCTCCAAAAATAACAGGAATGGGTAAAGAAGGTAAAATAACTTTCCAACTTTTCGACTAGACACCATATTTAAGCGGCGATTATTAACGAGGACCGTATGTGAGGGGAACAAGTCAATTAATCCCTTCGACTTTTCTCGCGAAATTTACTATCTAATTCTACATGTACATTGGGGACCAAATCAACTCAGGTGAGGAAAAAGACTGATTGAGCAGGTAAGCGCGTTAAGAGGGCCGCCGCCGCCACCACGCTCCTCTCCAGCTTTTCCTTATGTCATTGAAAATATTTCAGAACCAGGACCGCTCATTTATCTATATGAAAAGCGAAGAAAGCACTAGAAGACCGAATTTCATTTTCAAGCCTTACAAAAAAATTTACTGAGAAAAAGGAAAAATATAAAAATGGCAAGGTAAGCATAATTCATTCAATCAACGAATGATTCAATTGAATTAAACCAACCCATATTTTGAAAGAAAAAAGTCAATCCTTGGTCTGGATAATTGGGAAGTGAGTTGTGTTTTAAAAACAATGGCTATGAAAATGTTCTTCGAAATTAAAATGTCACCTTCCACTTTTACGTGGAAGGGAATTAGGTAGTCGGTCCCTAATTTACGTATGCATCGCTCTTGTCGATTTGTTTGTGACCATGAAGTGGAAAAAGAAGAGAAAACGCAAAGCCTAATGTAAATATTGGCTTACAAAGAGAAATAAAAACACACTTATACAAGATAACTAAAATAATTAAGTTCAGATCCTACTGATAACCGTAATTATTTGCAGATGAATGAAGATGTCTACCAAAAATGATGTTCACTGGTAACTCCTCTAATACAGAAGAACAATACAGTTATCAATTTCTCCCCTTGAGAGATTGACAGCTACTAGGAGGTTTCTTGCGACTGGTAGAAAGAATTGAATTTCGATTCTTCTCCGGTTGCCTGCACAGGTCGCCACGCATCGGAAATTTGTCCTGGAGCTGCTGGCACACATACTGCGGTTTACTTGTGCAGGTGACCTGTACAGGTAAACCTCGCCGGTATACCGGAACATGTATGCCGGGTCTAAGTGTGCAAATACGAGGGAAGAATCAAATATAAGAGAAGATTTTGTGTCAGAATTTTTGAAACCAATTGAGAATGATTTTACATAGAATTAAAATTAGAGAATAACGCTGAAGAACAGCTTACAGATAATCTTTTAAGTGCATTTTTTTTACATATAATCACAATTTTTTTACGGCGATTATAAATTTGAAATTGCAATATTTTCAGTTTATATTCCGTACAGAGACAAGCGGTAACAAAGGTGTTGGGAATTTTTGAAAGGGAGGTTAACATTATCAGCTACTACGATTTATAGGCATGCCCATTGCCAGAGACTCTAAGAACTTATTTGAACAAACCTGTGCATGACAGAAATTTGCATCTCATGAAAAACCTTTCAAAAGTGTTCACAAAGTCGGCAAAGCCACATTCAACTAGTATAGAACATCTTTTTGAAAAATCGCGTACTTTTTGCGTAATTTGGGCTTGAAATTTATTTATAAAAAAACGTTTTCTTAAAAACTGCTCCAAATTTTTCCTTCAAATTGTTTACACGAAAAGAGCAGGATTGCTTAAAAGAATGCTCAGGTCTCAATTTGCAAAATTCCAAATTTAGAATGAATGCGAGAAACTATGTGCTGTTATAGTAACACTAGTCTTTAACATGAATAATCCTGTTTAATGTCCCACCTTCGAATCAGTTTGAAATATCAAATTATTGTAATAAAATATTCGTTACCAAAGTATTGATATTTCCACTTACCAATTGTTTAGGCTTGGATTATATAGCATGGTTGGTTTGGGACAGCATTTGAAGACTTGATGATGTGAAAAAGCCAACATGTAAAGATGAGAAATCTTGTTCGAAGATTGACGGCCACCTCGAAGGATTTCGCTTCTTTAGGGCCGTTTTTACAATTGTGGTATATATCACAGAATAACGTTGTTCTGGGTACAGCGCTCCTTCGTGCTTTCTACAATCACGGGTTATCCCCTCCTGATGGTATAACTACTGGAATTTCGCAACCCACCACTTGGCCTTGGGTTAGGCCCTTATCCCGCGCTTATCCCAGGTCGAAGTTTGCAAATGGCCGCAGTGGGCAGCAGTGGTTTATAGCGGATCTATTGGAGCAGAGCCGATCGGACTTCCATGGTGCAAACCTTTCATTCCAAATCTGTCAGAAATTTAATTTTTCAAATTGAAAGTGATCGTTAATGCAATTAACAAGATTTGTCGTTAATTTTCGTTTTACAAGAACAATTCCAAACTATAATTCTCATTAGTTTCTTTATTTTAACTTTTCTATAACTTAGTTAATTGGTAGGTGTTGTGAAATAAATATTTAATATTCTCAATTTATTTTCCGTCGGCTAGTTCAGGTTATATTTATTTCGGTGCAAAGGAGTGCACTGGTAATAAAAATGCAGTTTTTGTAAAGAAGAAACAGCAGGAGATTCTAGTCACAAGTACCAGTGCTGAGGAAGTAGAAACTTTTTTAGAATCAGATGTCAAGCATTGTTCATTATCTGACAAAATCACACCGGTCACACCATCAGCCAAAGCGAACATTTTTTCCAAGTTCACTGATGATTTTCCTGCTGAACAGTGAAATATCTGAAGAAGAGAATTGCACTTACATGTTACTTCACAAGTGTGTTTGGGAACATTTACTAAAAGAATGGGTGTGAGAGCTGTCTGTGGATCCTCAAATCTCCTATTGAAGCATTGAAATAAAGCAATCAATGTCATTTGCTCATCAGTGAGTGAACAAGTGTAGTAATTAGACACCGGATTTTTATGTAATTACATATTTTTTGTCTTCCTACTTACCGTTCTCAGAATTTTAATCTTGACGAATTGTCGCCGTCCAAACACAATATCAGATTTTTTAGTTACATATTTTTACATATTTGGTCCTATATTACATATTTTACATATTTCACCATTTTCTCAACATATTTTTTCTTTTATCAATTTTCTAACTTAATTTTTATGAAAAGGAGTATTTTCCAAAAATTCAGCATTTTTCCTACTTTTTTACTGCGTGCTACTGTCTAACCTATTCCAGATATGCTTCTTGAAGATGCGGTGGAATATTCTCACAGTCCAACAGTCCACAGTCCAGTAGGCTTCAATTATCTCAGTGGCGAGAAGTGTGAGTCAGCGACAAATCATTCTCACCTTTAGTTGTGAAAAGTATCATTGACGCCGCGTTTGGTGACCTTAACCTCTATTTTCAAGAAACTTTGGAGATCGCCGTCGTGTAACACTTCGATGAGATTTCTATACCGCAGTGATTATTTGCTGGTCGTATATTTCACCAGTTTGTACGATGGCTTCTATTGCGTCAAGTCCGGCAGCTAAACTACATTCCTGGATAACAATTTGTGAATGTTTTACTACTGATGGGAAAGTTGTATGGTGCACGTGGACATCAACTTGTGTATTCCAAATTATTTTTAAAACGTTTGCGTTGTTTTTAAAATCTGTATAGGAATTTTTTTATAAATGTAAATTCGTATTATGTAAATCCGTACATACGTAAATGAGTTTTATAATTAGCTTATTTCAAATATTACGTATTATGTCCCATTTTACGTATTTATTACATATTCTTACTATTTTCATCACATACTTATATACATATTTTGACGTATCATTCTATATATGTTTCCCGTCTCTAGTAATAATTATGAACAACTGTTAAATAAAATATCAACTAGCACTCGTGTTCCTGATACATCATCTTGTACTAGGCCACCATATGAAGTGAATAGGAAAATTGTGGATGCTTCTTTGCAAATAAGTAGGGGCCATTCAGCAGTAGAGCAGTTTCAATGGCAATTGTTTTACCATCAATGAATGTTTCAACTTACAATTCTCGTGTTCTAGCTGTTATTAAAAAGAATGCAAAAATGAAAGAGGAAATTTTGAGGCTTTCATACGCGACCATAAATGAGGCTTACACAGATGTACTAGATTCAGTTAGAGATGAAGTTATAAATTTATCAGTATTGTACGATGGAACTGTTTGAGACCAAAAAGAACCAGTAGATTCAGATAAAATAGGTTCATTGAAAAAGTGACGTTTTCTTGGTACAAACAATGTTCCAGCAATCAATAGAGTAAACCAGGTCGTAGCCAAATTTTCCAATGTCCAGGAGATGTACCAAGAAGAGCGTAGATCGTTGCGTAGTCCGGGAGACGTGCCGAGGGAGTTGCCGTAGTCCGTAGTAATCCAGCGAGAGAGATCCGGGGGCGTTGCGTAGTCGACTCTGTTGTCACCAATTCTGCTGCGAAGCTCACTCGATGCCGGGAAGATTCCAACTGACTCGCTGCTCCCGGCGGGGGAAATTTATACCCCCTCGGGGCTGAAAGCTCGCCGGCCAACCCGCCCAGTCGGGAGCGAGTCCCGTGGCGCCGACTGGAGCATAACGAACCTTGCGGTTCTAAGCCGCACGCGCTCTCCAGGGCGCCGAAGGAACCTTGTGGCTGTCTCTCCGCCTCGCTGCCTCGTTCTTGTGGCGGTCCCTTTAAAGGTGTGCGGGCGACCACCACAGGAACATGGCATAAACGAGGCAATACATCTCATTATGGAATGGGAATTGTTATTGATACCTTGATTGGTCTTGTTACTGATTTTCATGTTTTGTCAAAATACTGTGGCACTTGTGAAAATAACGAGCAAATTAGGAGAAAAAAGCTGTAAATATAAAAAATGGAAAGAAATTCATGATTTAAGTGGTGAGATTAATAATAATTTTAATGGATCTTGAAATGCAATGGAGGTAGCTGCAAATAAGATATTGAGGAAGAGGGTCCTGTCTCATAATTTTAGATATACAACAATACTGTCGGATGGTGATGCAAAGACTTTCAATCACCTTCTGAAACTAAAGGTCTATAGAGACAACTTTATTATTAGAAAAGAAAAATGTATAAAACATGTGATGCACAGATTTAAAATAGGTTTAAAGAAATAATCCAAGAATGAAAAGTGAAGGGTGTTACACATGGTGAAAAACAAGACAATTTTAATTTTGCATAGTCTTGTTTGGATAGTAATTTTGCATAGTCAAGTCAATAAAAGAAGAAAAGAAAAAAGGTGCAATGTATGCTTCTGGGCAATTTTAAAGAAAAATGTTATTAATAAACTGTGTATGCACAATCTGAAATTTTCATTTTCACTTTACCGGTAATTCATTTTCCTTACATTCTCCAATATTTAAGAAGCTCGAACTTTCACAATATTAATCAATTAAAGTAATAATTTAGGAACCCGTTAGGAGATTGTAGATGAATATAATTATGGTAGCACTTTTGTCTAAAGTCATTACTTTTAGAATTAAAAAACTTTTGGTTATTTCTAATTTATTTTAGGGTGATAGGCAATACCAAAAGTATTTTTTTCTCAGATACTAATAAATATAATGAGCAGATAACCTATAACTTAATGAGCAGATCCGGTGACTGTCGGTGCCTCTACAATACTTTGCGCAAAATGTGGGCTGTTCAAAATAAAGTAATTTCTTGCACTTCCCAGTCTTTTGAATGACTTGGGAGTTTAGACAAGTTCTTACTCAAATTTTGCGGAACAAATCCCAGAGCTCCGATAACTATCGGGACGACCTGTGCTTTTACGCCCCACATTCGGCTGATCTCGATTTCCAAACTCTTGTATTTAAGAAGTTTCTCTGCCTCCTTGGTAACGACGTTTTGATCGCAAGGTACAGCAACATCGACAAGTAACCACGATTTTTTCGCCAAATCCCGGATAACTATCTCCGGTTTGTTTGCCGCTATCGTGCGATCAATTTGAATTTGTTGGTCGAACAATATCGTACACAATCCAACAGACGTCACCGGTTTTGGTGAGTGTTCGTACAACTTGGGGCATGTGTTTGGAACTTCGAGGGCGGTAGAGATTTGCCAGTGGAAGTAGCTACACACCCTGTCATGTCTTTTCAGGTATTCGGTCTTTGTTAGGATTAGACCAGCTGAGACAATACGATCAATGGTTTCTACTTGCTCCTGGCAAATGCGGCATTTATCATCTTGGGAAAGTTTGAGAACCGCTTTATCATAATGTCGTATTCTCAACGCCTGATTTTGGGCAGCTATTACAAGTGCTTCCGATTCTGGTTTCATTCTTCCCTTTTTAAGCCACATAAATGATTGATTTTTATTGATCTGCGACTGGTCCATTCTTTTTAGATATTGTCCGTGGAGTGGTTTGTCTCTCCACAATTTCTTTTGTACCTCACATTTCATGTTTAGCAGCATCAGAAGTTCAGTGTCTGTGTTATTCGTTTTTATTTTTTTTAATTTTTTTATTTTATTTTTTTTATATTCTGGCCCTCAAGGAAATGTGCGCAGATAAATCTCTTTCCCCACACGTCATACACAGTGGTTTACTGTTTTTTGACAAATAAATTAAAAAATAAAAATCAGCTCGAGGGTGGGAAACATGATGCATTGTTAGCAGTTTCCTGGTTTTTCGATCCATGGTGCGAATTTCTTGATCAGTCCAGCCCACTACTCCAAAAGTGTATGTGGCTACAGATACCGCCAAACTACCTATTGCAGATAATTTATTCCCGGAATTCAGAGCGGACTGCAAGACCAATCTCACTCTCCTATAATACTCCCTACGAATTCTCTCTTTCATTGTGTCGTTCGAGATGGTTTCACATTCATCAAAGCCCAGATATTTGTAAGTTTTACCTGGCTCAAGATCTTGAATCACAGTGTGTCTATCAACTTCAACACTCTCTGACGTTGTCAGTTTTCCTCTTTTTAAATTGATTTTTGCACACTTGTCAAGACCAAACTTCATGCAGATGTCATTGCTAAAGTCATTCACGACAGACAGCATTTGGGAGAGAATCGCTTCATTCTTAGCAAACACTTTCAGATAATCCATGTAAAACAAATGTGATACTGGCCTTTCATCCCCATGTGGCTTATAACCAAAGTCAGCTTGCGACAACTGTCTAGATAGTGGGATCAAACTAATGCAAAAAGAGCAGAAGGGATAGTGAATCTCCTTGAAAAATGTTAATCTGAATACTTTTGGTTTCTACTGCTTCCTTTCCGCTCTGTGTTGGTAATCTGGTACTCCACGACTTCATACTAGCCTTGCAAAATTCAATATGTCTAGGATGAAATCGATAGATCTCCAGAGTCTTCAAAATCCAATCGTGTGGTACACTATCAAACGCCTTTTCGTAGTCAATCCAAGCCATGCTCAAATTACGTTTGCGTTTCTTTACATCATTCAAAATGACTTTATTCAGTAGCAAGATTTCCTTACAGCCATAAGACCCTTACGATATCCTTTTTGTTCAACTGGCATCAGATGATTCTTATCTAGATGTCTGTACATTTTGTCAGCTATGGCTGCAGTTATAACTCTGTACAGTACTGGCAGACAAGTAATTGGCCTGTAGTTCTTCGCCAAAGAGCTGTCTCCCCTTTGGGTAGCAGATACGTGATGCCGCGTGTGAGCCATTCCGGGAATTCCTTTGGGTTTTCTAAACTTTAATTAACAGCCTTTGCTAGTTGACAATGTATTGCTGTTAATTTCTTAATCCAATAAGTCTGGGGGTCAATCCCTGGGGACTTCCAGTTTCCCATGTTCTTAATTGCTTGGAAGAGGTCCTCTTCCGAGAATCGGTGAACATCTTCCACTGTTTCCATAAGATCATCGGCAGCATCAACTTCAGATTGAATCCAAGATGCGTCTTTGTTGTAGGATCTCCTCTCCTCCCAGATTCCTGCCTAAAATGCTTCGACGTTATCTTTTGAAGGAGTGACAGCATTGTCATTCGGTTGTTGAGTCAGATTGCGATAGAATCTCTTCCCGTCTGTTTCAAACAACCGGTTTGTTTCAAACACGGAAATATATTCTACGTTTGTAACGTCTAATTCTTTGAGCCCAGGCTTGAATTTTCACTTTTAGCTTCTCAACTACCATTAACCTGCTTGTATCATTTTCAATTCGGTATTTTTGTTCAACATTAAATATCTTTCGTTGAACTTTAGTGGTGTGCGTTGATTTAGATGATGCCTCGGCTAAGAGTGATATTTCACGCCGAGTATCGGCTATCCGTTTCATAATTCTCTTCGTCCATGGGGGTAGTGACCTGTTTACTCTGCTTTGCTGTAGGCCATCGGTGTTCTTGGCTGGCCCCTGAATTATCTGAGATACCAGATATCCACTTGCATACACGATGTGACTGATATCAGTAATATCAAGATCTCTACCTGTGGTCTGTACCACCTCATTTAAGACAGAATTTGCTGTCTATCACTCTCTTAGCTTTGGCATTTTCGTATATTCTCCTCAACGGTGCACGAGATTCAAATGAAAGTTGACGAACTCTATCTCTCGTCGCAAGAGATTGCGCATCATGTCCTTCTCGTGTAATTCATTTCCAGATGAATATTTCACCACTGACGTGTGTTTCGTTTGGAAAGAGATGAACCTTCAACAGGACCATCGCTTTCACGTTCTGCATTTTAATCATGTGGATAGTTAGATTGAAGAACATACTCCGCATTTCTCTGAATGTCAGCAAGTTGTTCTGCTATAAATTTTCCACTGCTGAGTATGTATCGTCGTTGACTGGCAAGCTTCTTTGAGTCTAGGGTGTGTCTCATATCTGGGTTCCGCTCTCTCCACACTTTGAAAACTTCTATTTCTTAGCCCCCATTTTTCGCTTTTGCATAGTAAAAGCACCACATCACCTCCTTGAATTTATCCCGTGTCCATCTCTGACGATGGCTTCGAGCTACTGCCGGTTCTGTGTCCCTGGGACTAACATCCGTGAGATGGCCAGAAGTCGACAAGGTGACATTAGCTCGGTTTCTGAGCAGGTATGGGACATTGGTAGGACAGGCACGTTAAGATTCATTGCATTTCTTATTCTATCCATTTTGCTCATTGGTTTTAAGTGAAGATTCGCAGGACGCAAGTTCGAGTTCACAGATCACCCTTAACCCTTGGGTTGTTTCCTGCCATCCGTTACTGCGACCCACAGTGGCCTCGGGGCATCCCCCCGCAGGGCTCAGCAAGGGGTCCCTCCGATCGCCAGTCGGCATTACTAAGCCTTATGGGATTTTCAGTGACTGCTGAAGGCAGCCTCCTTCGCTGGCTAATGCAAGGTTCGGGCCTCCACTCTAATTAGTGGCCTGGGGTGCCAACCCAGTTTCTCTCCTGTACCCTCCATGTGCCGACAACAGGAAGTCCAGAGGTTCAAGACCCTTCCTTTTATACCTACTTCCCACTCTCCTCAAAATGGAGTACTTCTTCGTCTGACCCCTCACCTTCAACCTATTCAGCAATGGAGGCCCTACCGGTAGCTAGGCTACCACTGACATAGCTCTCAGGTTCATGGGGGTACTCAAGCTCCACCACCAACTGCAAGGTCGTGTACTCCCTAGGTGGAGGTCTACCTTATTATTATTATTATTATTATTATTATTATTATTATTATGCATAAATGAATAATGGATTTGTATAATGCTGATGAATTTGTTAACATCCCAATCTTTGTCACTTTTAGGTTATGGGTGTCACCAACATTCGTATACAAAATCCTGGAGGAGAACATGCACAAACCTTCATCTATAGAAAGGGTTGGTATTCTTTAAATGTGCAAGAAACTTCTAATGTCAGTTTCAAAATTATCGACATTGTGGCAAAATGGAGGGTCTCCGCGCATTACTCCAGAATTTTTAATGAGGACCCCATAAGAAGAAAATTCAAAATGGCGAATTTAACCCATTTGTCCTGCTTGGTGTCGCAGAATATACTTTACAAAAAGATTTCTCCCTTCAGACAGCTCCAGAATAACAGATAGAGGCTGTGTAATTTTATCTACAATTCCACCAGAAATGTAGTTGAAAGGTGTTTCGAATGCTGGAAAGGCAGATTTCGTGTCACTCGACTTCAATACAAAATTAAACACCTCCAAAAACATTATTCAAGCTTGTGCAGATTTGCACAATTTAATAAGATTGTGGAAGGACGGTGTGACTGAATTTTTTGAGGAAGACCAAGGAAACATGATGGAAGATATTATTGTGGCTCAGAACAAGGACAGAAATGATCATTTTCGTACAATATTTATTTTAAATAATTTTTAGTTTTGCTTCTCTAGTGCTGCTATTTTCAATAAACAATTTCTGCAGTAAAAGGATTTCTTTTAATTTCAATCGAAAGTTCTATCTGAGTTCTCTTCATTCTTTCCCTTACTTCGCTCTCCATTTGGAACTTAAGTCGCTCCTCTAGCACGTGCCCACGACATTTTAAAATACTGTGTTCGAATACTCCGTGCAGTAAACATGTTTTCAGCGATCAAAGAACTTCCATATTCACCATAGAAAGTCATTGAATTCGGAGAAACTTTCATTTCGCGCATGCGCTCTACACATTTCAATATTTGACAACGCTGTACTCCGTAAGTTCGCAGGACTAACACAGTCCGACGGGTAAGAGCGTCTATGAATACTAGAGCTCTGCAATCAGGCGAAAACAACCGCTCGAGACTCTCGGGCTCCGCGCCGACGCTCCGGCGAAGGGTGGGGGACCTTGCTCGGGGGCAAGAGATAGCTGTTTAACGGACATTTCGAACGGCCGCCTTGCGGCTCCCGCCGAGACTCGGGAGTCGCCGAGCGCCCGAGCGCTCGGCCGCTCGGCCGCTCGGCCGCTCGGCCGCTCGGCCACTCGGCCACTCGGCCACTCGGCCACTCGGCCACTCGGCCACTCGGCCACTCGGCCACTCGGCCACTCGGCCACTCGACCGGCGCCGGACTGCTCGGTAGCTTCGCCACTTAATGCATGTACGGGATATAAAGTCGCCGCACGTAGTGATCGCAACTCTTTCATTTCAGTGTAATCGAAAGAAAATACAATTTCAATTAAACGATTAATTTGTTGAAAATTAACAATTTATCGATTGATTGGAAATCATTTTATAGAGACAAAACAATACATTTTTTGAATGAATTAAGGCAAACAAAGAGTCTGAAAATAAATTTAAACCTTTATTGCGTTAATTTTTATATTTCTTTATATTTATAGTGCTTAAGGGAAAATAATTCGTTTCGTACCAATTGTAATGTCATTTAAGTTTCTTACAAACCCGAAAATAAGGCATATTTATTGAATACAATGAACATTTGGTCATAATTTCACGAGTATATAAGAAAAACGCATATGCTAAGCAAAAATGAGGTGGGTACTATTTTCCTTCCAAAACGTCTTGTCATTGGGCGTACTAATTTATTGTGAAATAGTTGATGTAAGCCGCCATGGCCTCTGAATTTGTCGACTCGGCCAAACAATAGCGGTCCTAGCACATCAGCCTATTCAACTCAATAATTCAAAATACATTATTTACTATTATATACACACATTTAACATTATTTTAAATTCGGCAAAAGTATGTATTCACGAAATGATGCATAAAAAAGTTTTATATGTACGAGTACAATATTTTTCAATTACTCCATTATTTTTCGTTTCAATACAAGATAAGCGATTAATTGTAATTAAAAAATCGTAAAAGCTGAAATTCTGAATCATTGGCTTCTGTGAAGTAGTATTGAAGCTCCACGAGACCCCCTTCCTTTGGGTGAACTACTATGAACAGTGTGGCAGGAAGCGATAACAAAGGTTGCGCGAAGTGACTCGATGGCCCCCACACAGCGTGCCATCGCCTTTGCGACGAAATTTCCAGGATAGGACAGGAAGCAGTTGAAAGAGAAGGGTCGAGATACGTGCACAAAGCTTTCCTCGAAAGATATTGTGAAGCTCGCAAGATTATAAATAAAACTAAAAGTACAATGAGCTCAAAACAATGCTGGGGTGACTGAGGCACCCCTCGCGCCTACTGCCGAGTTAAGAAACTAAGACCTGCGTTTCAGATGCCTGAAAATTACAAGAACAACAACAACAAAAATATTTGGAAAAAGCCAACAAAATTGGAAGGGAAAGGTACTAATATATTTCATTACACTTGCATCTAAATTTAGCAGAGCATTTGTATTTACACCATATAAAGTGAAGGAAAATTACTGATTTTATGTCCATTAGAATAAAATAGGCAATTTCCGAAACATACGATGCCTAGTCATTACAAAGAACGGAATTTATCTCTAAAACTTTTGAATGCCTTTTCTTTGAATTCACAGGCAGAACTGCAATAGATCCACCAGTGCGTCCGAGGAGGTTCTCCACTTCGTCGGAGGAGTGGATTTTTAAAGCTTTTTATTCTTTTTTATATTAAAATTTATTATTCGAAAATTAATA
Organism: Acheta domesticus; assembly: GCA_031308135.1. NCBI lineage: Eukaryota > Metazoa > Arthropoda > Insecta > Orthoptera > Gryllidae > Acheta > Acheta domesticus. The sequence continues at coordinate 49,898 of JAHLJT010007947.1, forward strand.
TTAAAATTCGTCTATATATTAAATTTGGAAAAACGAAATTATTGGTCATTTATTTTAAAAACCATTCAATACTCCTTCCTTTTCCTGAAACGTGGCATTAGATATTTACTCCGACGTGTGGGCCGATTGTTACGTGGCGCAGTTCGCCTGAACGGGGTCCGCCGGTTGTCGACAACCGGCCGAGTCTCGGTCGGCGGCCGGATCCCCGGGAGTCCGCAATCGGCTTCGAAAGACAGTCGAGCGCGTGGTCTCGACAGAAGAGAGGCGAGCGAGCGCTGGTCGGTAAAAATCACGGAGAATGCAGACCTCTAATGAATACGGCCGAGACTAACGTGGTCTGGTCTGTCGGTAGTCCATACTTACTTAATACAGACTGCCAGCGGACTAAAGGGTGGTCTATGAATACGGCCCAATATTACGAAATTAGGTACTAAAAAGGCATTAAAATCGACGTTTCAGGGACTTAAAATACAAAATGAATAAGCTAGGCAAATAGAAATGAAAAAGTTATAGTTCTGGCATCTAGAACTGGTCTCTGGAAAAGGATTAAATTAGGCAATTTTTAGTATGCAGGAAAAAATATTTTTACATTTATAAGAGAGACTGCAAGCATATTTTACTCACTTTCATAATTAGCAGTATAGTATATAATCAATATTTTCTCCAAATTATCTACAATAACATTGCCTTATCTATTAAAATCATTTTTAAGGCTGAAAATGAACTTTTCACTGATACAAATTTATAGGAGCCAACAAATTTATTTACATTTCTCATGCTCACTTCTCCTGGAACTTCTTCACTCATCCCCCTCCCAAAAAAACTTGTACCACGACCCATTTAAGCATTGTACCTTTCTTTTAATAAATCTTCGCCTGTCCGACAGAAGGCTTCCGCCTGACCTGTCTTACCTCGCCTGGACTTCGCAGATGATGCGCTGCGGCGATAAGCCTCAAACTGTCAACAGTGCAGCTGCACCAGGAATGGGTGCAATTACATAAGAATTGCGTGCTGATCGGAGACGAGCATGAAACATCCTTATTATGTTTACTTGCAGGGTTCGGTATTTCGAGTGAAAGATTTCGGTGCGTTGTCCATTCCTTATTCGATCACACAATATTTGCATTTCGGAAAAGTTTTTGCGTTAAACGAAATTTAAAATTTAGCATTTAAAATATGATCGTCCTTGAAAATCACATGTCTTAGGCAGTTTTAGGCAAAATCATATTAAAATAGGCATCAGCCCCCCTATTAGGACATTTTAAGCACTATTAGACGCTTTCAGTAGTTCTATTTTCTCATGATACGTAAACATCTGCAATTATTTTTGACAACCTAAAGGAACTAAATAGGCATTGGTCCAAAAATCCAAAGTCTAGTTATGACTTATGATTTTAGGCATGGAACTGTTTAATTTCCAAGTAAATAACGTTTCAAAGCAAAATATCATTGAAAGGATTCTGAATAATAATATACTGGAATATTATTGAATGGATATATTGGAAGGGATATTCCAAATAACACTGAACATTAACCCGCACGTTTTATAATACTGAACTTAAGTTCAGCAATTTATTAATGTATGTTATTATCCCAGCTTAATAAAATTATTGTTTGCTTAATTATTATTAGCCTATATTTCTTCTCAAAATACAGAAACAAGTAAATCTGTTATATATAAATTTATGATCCGGGAAATGAAATTAAATATAATATTTTAAAAATTTGTCCCAAGATTGGGGGGCAGCTGCCCCCTCTTGCCCCTTTTACCATCCCTTGCCCCCCCCTGAATCCCGCCTCTGCTTGACATATGTGTAGAATTGAAAACGTGATTGAAAATTTGTATTACCGTCTTTTTGTGATGACTGTACTTTTAATTTTGAAATAATAAGTTGACGTGTGGAGTGGCTTAAAATTGACAAATCGTCATATTTGACTCAGATTGTTTTCTTGGGTGTCGGCAGAATAAACATTTTGAAAATATTTTTGTCATAACCTAGGAATCGTCTGGACTGCGTTGTGCGAATTTAAAATTACTTCCCGATTCCAATCATTGACAAAAAATTACGCCATTGCAATCTTAACGAACATAAAAATTATCAGAACGTTGGTCTTCCTTTGCAAATCAACATCTCTTGAATATTTATAGCAGGGGCAAGTCAATAAATTTTCTCATTATCCACCACAAAAATCGCCCAAGCTCACCTTGGTAAAACAGTTCGCGTCACCAGGGCGAGTGTTAAAAGCCGCCTGTGCCATCTCCGATACCCGCGCGTTGCGCAAGTGTGACTGCGATAGACTATCTAAGGCCTTCATCAAGAAGACCTGGCGGCAACCGTTCAGGCGTTCCTTCTGATCCGTTTCCATCAGCGCCACATTTATGCGAGTGAAAAACCCTTAGACGACACCAATGGTATAACGCTTCCCTTCCTGCACTGCAAATTTGCCCATTTGCAATGAGTTATGTTGTGGCAAACACGAAAAAGACATTAACACGTTGAGCACTAGTGGTGTTACAACAGCATATACTTTCTCACATTAGACTGTCACGTAAAATAAGGTAAAAGAATTATAATTGTTCTCTACGCAATTTCTGTTCATATTAACAAATTTCAGCAATTACCTGCAAAACTCTTTACCGATCGTTGAGCTTTTGGTGCGAAAATTTAATTAATTTAAAGGTTTATCAATAGAATCCAACACAAATTCGACAATCAAACTCCGATTCGTACACCCAGAAAAACTACCCAATATTATTCTGGACCTCAAGAAAATGTGCGCAGATAATCATCTCCCCCATACGTCATAAACAGTTTTTAATGTTTTTTGACCGAATAAGTAACAAATATCAAGAATTATCCACTTCTTCGATACTGGGCCCCGACAGGGTGCTTTTCCGTCCAAAAATCGTCGTTTTTTGCCCGTAGCATTATAATAATTTCTCTATTCTGCTATAGCAGTATGCGAGAGAGCATAAGAAGATAGAATAGCATATTAAGAAGAGAAATTGCTTTATAGACATTGTTGGAAAATATGTTAAATTTTGTTCTAAATTATCTACTTCAAGTACTAATAATAATGGACGCTCGGCGCATACTTAATGGTCAGCATAAGGAAACTTCTCCGTAATTCAGCGGCAAGGAAAATTTATGGCCTTTTGTTGTCAGCTGCTTATCCGAGTGCCAGTGTGCAGGCTAACTTCATCGCATTCTCGCTTGATAATGTATGTCGTAAATACTGGTTTGCAAGCTTATATCTGACCACTGCAATTTATTTTCAATTTATTTCTTGTATTTCAATACAATATTTCAAATTTTCAAAAGCGAACAAGAAATTGAATTTCAACACAAGTCTACAACAAAATTGACACAGTTTTCAGATCTAATGCCTATTTCTAAATATTTACAACTTTTGAGATGTTTTCGGACCGCTTCCAGAGTACTAAGACAGAGTAAAAATTTTCTTTATTGTTTTTATCGAAAATTTTGTTTGCGTTTAAATTTGGCAGAGAGAAAATATAAAAAAATTATTTCTGATAGCATAAATTATGTTCTTATTATATTTTTCAGCTAGACAAAATAGGGTAAAATTGACGAAAAAATTAAATTAAAATGACTCGTTTTTAGCTGTAGAGGGCTGTGGGTGTTGGTACAGGAGCTAAAAAACCTTTCAAAAATCTTATTTTTATGTTAGAATTATAGTGTAAACTACTCGTATGCCATTTAGTTTAGGATAGATTTTCATTTATTTTTTTTACCATCTTATCCAGGGATACCATTTCCCTCGCTTGAATCAATGAAAAGCCTCCCATTTATAAGTTTTACACTCTGCTCTAACTTATTGTATGAAGTTTGTAATGTGAAGTGCAATACACTAAGGAGTCTTCCTGATTACAAAAGTGTTCAAGGTCTTTCTCTCGATCCCTGTAAATCTGAACCACACGTCCCCGGAGCTGGCAGATTGTTTTCTTTCACACATGTGGCTTGAACTTCAGAAGCATCCTTTGAGAGATTTAAATATATAGCCAAATCAATCAAAGATTAAAGGTTTGGGTTTGTCGTCGATGCTTGTCCATTCAGATAATTCAGCTGATTGATGTTGAAACTTCAACAATCAGAAGGCAGTATCTCAAAATTCGAAGGTAGTTCCGATGTAGGAACACAAGGCCATTTGGTTCAGCATTTCCAGCAGACTCCAAATCAGATTTAACCATTCCTTGTTTTTACTTTGTTATGAATATTTTTACTTTGCAAATAAAAAAGTACTAGTAGTGTTGTAGAATTTCACAGACTCTCGTACCAGTGGATTTCCTAATTTCTTTGGTGGACTAGCTTTTCGGTTTTGCCCCAATCTCTTCCCACCTGCCCTCTATCGCCCAACTGCCTCTATCAACCAAACTACTTTGTTTCACATTTTCTCAATTTTTTCGGCCTTCTAAGGGTCAAACTGAAACATTACTTTAAGAATGTAAAAAAAAAGTAAAACCACATCCGATGGGGAAATTTTCGTTGAAAAATTTGGAGCCGTTTTTGACAAAATGTCATGCGAGAGTTTCTTAAAATGCTAATTTTGAAGCTCATTTGCAACCAAAACTTGCATTTTCAAGAAACTTCAAAAGAAATTATTTTAACAATTGTAAACACACAAATTATAGGTAATGTAAATAATAACGGAGTGAAAGATATTTAAAATTAGTGCTACAGAATGGCACAGACTTTTCCCGTATTAGTGTCTTATTTACTTGGGTCAGGGCCAGCTATTTGGAATTGCCACACACTCGTGCCAGCAGCCATCTATTGCCGCCAAAAGTACATTTTTTTACATTTCGTTAAAATTTCGCTTTCTTAATGGTAGAAACGGAAATATTAATTCTATAATATCAAAGAACAGTAAAACCTCATCCTAAATGGCAATTTTGTTTGAAAAATTTTGAGGTTTTTTTTAAGAAATGGCGTTTAAACGACACTACAAATGCGAAATTTGAAGGTCTTTTTGACAGAACATTTTTGAGATTTCTGAACACTTCGTTTGAAGTCATTTGAAGCACTTCAACTTACAAATAGTGTTTACAAATTGCTGGTAATGTGCATATTAAAGGTGTGAGAGATCTTTTCAAAAAAAGTACATTTGTGTAATTAGTGCAAAAACAAAAACATTCCCGAAATTGAACTTTACGTCATATTAAAGAGTGCAATTTGCACTATCCGTTCGAAAGTTGAAGAAACAATTTGGAGCCATTTATGAGAAAATAGCGTTTAAGCGTTTCTGAAAATGCAAATGGACATTCAGACGGACGTTTTGAAAAGAACCACTTTTTCGGTATCAGGGGACCACAAAACGTGTATTTCCGTCGAAATCTCGAAAATGATTTTCCACAGCCTTACATAACTTTTCCTATATTACGTATATTACTCCGTATATACGTACGTATATGGGAAAGTAAAAATTGGAGTCGTTTTTGAGAAATTATTTTTGTTATTTTTTATTGCAAACATTTAACTCAATATTACGCGAAAACTATTAAAATTTTCGAAAAAAAATTTACATGACGTTAATGAAAGTACTAATTGTAAAGAACACATTTCATTTGAAGAAAAAAATCTCGTATCTTCAGTATTGTAGTTCTAAGAAGACGCTGAAAAAATCTAACATTTGCAATTTTCGAAATACAGATTAAATAGTGGAAGTCGGACATATGCCATCTTTACTTGATGAGTATATCACTCTAGTCTTACAAGACATTTAAAGAATAAATTTGGGGTCATTTTGGGAAATTTTGGAAATGTTCCCAAAACTTCATGTAATATAATCCCAAAGTCCCAAAATTGAAAGAATGTTTTTCAAATTCGCGTAACATTGAGTTCAGGACAGATCGACCGGGAATTATTCATTTTGAAAAACAACTCTAAGAATAGTTTAGGCGCTAATGTTAATCACACACATATGGACGTTTTGAAAAAAAATCTTTTTCTGTATTAGGTGTTCCCGAAACTTGTAGGTTCCGTTTAAATCTCTAAATCGACTTTTGCAGAATTACAGTCTTTGGCCGCCCCATTCCCTGAGCAAACGATTTGTCCGTTTTTTACCAATCACTGTATTACGGTTAAGTGACTACGATACACCAAAGCACTTATCAAGTGAAGTGCTCCTAAGGAAAAGTCGCTCTAGAAAGAATCAGCACTCAATACCCTCCGGAAGAATGGATGCACATATATTGTGATGGATCCTCCATGCCAGATACTGGGAACACTGGAGCAGGGTATGTCTCCCTGTGCCTTTGAGGGCTCTTTGGCGGTGGGGGCGCCACTGACCAACTACGGACGGCGAAATCGCCGCCGTCAACGAAGCCTGCAAATCCCTAGAAGCTCATGCCGTCCAAAAGATAGCGTTTTTCATTGACTGCCAAGCGGCAATACTGGCACTGTCTAGCAACTGCCTACAGACTGCGCAAAAAACCTTATCCGGCCGTGCCAGGATCTCAAAACTCATAGAAGATGGACGTCAAATCGTCCTACAGCGGATTCCTAGCCACGTTGGGTGTTCCAGGGAATGAAAAAACCGACGAGCTGGCCAAGAAAGGCACAACATTTGACCAGCCACAAAGCCACCAGTCGTATTCCTCGGCGAAATCCTGCATAAAGCGCTCAATAAATGTCTGGGTAAAAAGCACGACGAATCGTGAGCGCCGCTGGAAAAACTTTGGTCCAGCCTGATAAAAAAACACCCATCCCCCACAATCTACCCAGAGCCACGAGTGTCGCCGTGTTCAGAACAACTACGGCCACGACCTACCTTGCCAGCCACCTGCACCGCATAGGGGGTCTTCGAAACCGACGCCTGTGTGCTCTCTAATGGCCCAAAGATGGATGCAACACTTTCCGATGTGCCCACCCTGAGTGCCAAAACAAACTCGGCAGAGGACGACTTATACAGGGAGACAGCCCGTCTATACTGGTCAGCGCGTCACCAATGGCTAACCTGCCAAGGGTGGGCGTTGGCTAGTAAGTAAGTACTTTTGCAGAATTACGTAACTTTCTCCATATTATCCATAAATAGCCACGTACACAAGAAAGTGAAAATTACAATCCTCTACATGGTTCTTCGGCTCGCCCATACCAAAGGAACTCCAAAACTCAATTCCTCCCTCTTTCCGTTTCACCAGTTTCTTAAGTGTGCAACACAAATACAAGACCATTTATGAGGGGCCCACAGTTTTTCCTTATACCCCAGTTTCTTACAAAATAATTATTATGGACATTTTTAACAAATGAAGTCATGTTCCGGCTCAGTTTTGCAACCATATAACTTCCTTAAATGTAGAAAAATATATTTATTCAAAATAAAACTACTGTATTTATTAAAAATATTGACAAACTTGAAGGGCATTTTTGGATTCAGCGAAATCAACCAACGTATAACAAGCATGTGTCAAAATAAAAAAAAAATCCATGTTGAATTTCGGTAATCAGGATTTCTGAGAGAACGCTCAAGACGCGTACCTTTTAACAATTTCAATACTCAGAAGTGCTTCATTCAACTTGTTGACATCCGTACTGTCCAGGTAAAATGCCTGGCAGAGTCGCACTGTTTCTCAAACTACTTAATGCAAATGAGTACGTAAGACAGTTTTAGACGGTGTTCGGTTATGCTATTAGCATACGCTACAAGGTTAACAAATATGAAATGGCATGGTGGATGGAAAAGGTAGCTACCTGGAATATTCAGTGGAGTACAAAAAGAGAGTAGCAAGGATTCATATTACGAAAATAAAGCTCTATTGCCCTTTGAGTTGAGACTAAATCAGCTCATATTGATAATACTAGCACGAGTGGTGAGTCCATGGAAAACTTAATAATTCCAGCAACAATTTATAAAATCATTTGTGTCTAATAAAAATGCTAATAAGTAATGAGTTAAATGCATTCTGTATTCTAAGAATAATAAATATTATTTGCAAATGTGTCTACATTGATTCGTTTACATTGCCTTGAATTACGTTATCAAAGAAGGTCGCCCGTCAAAATACTTTTTTCGGCCTTGACCGCGAAAACTACTTTGTAGCCGATAAATGCTTCTATATGAGTACTTTCAGAGATGGGGTATACAAATAATTACATTTGTGTAATTTAAAAAAAATAAAAAGTGTACATCAAAATGATGTTGATGTCATGTTATTCATTACATTTAGCATTATTCATATAAAAATGTAAGAAAAAACTTTGAATCAGTTCTTCAGAAAATTGTCCGGACGGGTGAGAGAGAAGACGGACAGACAGACGTTTTGAAAGAGATACCTTTGTCGATTATATGCACCTCAAAAAGTGTTTCCGTTATCTCGAAATCTATTTTCCCACAGCATTACATATTTTATTACATATTCCATACATGGGTGAGTCTAACGAGAAAGTAAAATAACTTTCATTGCGCTTTTGAACTTCCAGTTTTATTTTCAGATTAAGCAGAGCCCGAACATTTAGTGAATATGTGAGAAGTTGTTGAGGGATCGTGGTGAGGGTGAAATGTGAGCAACCATGTTGGAAAGATCGGGGAAAATTTTGAGGGAACATGCGAAAGAATATGCAGTGAAAGAAGCGGTGAATTTGTGAAGAAGTGTGTCTGCGCGTAAATATGTGGGGGAATAATGGAAAAGTGCTGAAGGCGGGAAAACATGCGAGAAACGTATGTAAACACGCGGGAAATATACGGAAACGTGTATGGAATAAACTGGTGCGTTTGAGTTACCATTTGTTTCTTTGTGATTAATTCGAGAATTTAAGTACTTTTTACACACGAAACTTGAATAAAATATTGTAACATTGAAAATTTGGTTATTATTTCTATGCATTTCACTATATAAATTCTAAAGATATCTTAATATTACTAGTTCTCGACAATCGTTTTAATGGAATAAGTTTGAGATATTTTCTGTACAAAAATTAATGAAACAGAAATTATTGATCAAGACGTGTTTCAATTGACCTCATAATTTACAAAACAAGTTATAGATGATTTCGAAGAATATTTTAAACACAGTAATGGATCAAATACGTTAAAATATGCGTCAAACTTTGCAAAAGTAAATATTTTCATTGCTCTATGGCGGTTTTAATAATGCGTAATCTTAAAAACAAATCTCAAACTTTAAATTTTGTACATAGTTATTTTGTGAGAAGTCCCACTTGGAACCATTCTCGCAGGCGTGCGCTCATGCTGTTCCTGAACTCCGGCCACGAATTCTACGCGTTCGCCGAACTTCGAGCGTGTTTCCGCTATACTGTCATTTCAGATGAGTAAAGTGCGCGATATTGAAATAATTTGCATACTATAATACATTTCTCAAGTTTGTGTTAAAAAAACGTATGTGAATTTCCTGCTTGGTGTCCACTATCACACCTTGTGGAATTTGTTGATTCATTGGTGCACTCGTCCATAAATTCCAGAAAATGATTTCTCGTATTATCATCTACGCAAACATTATTAAGAATACTAGAAAATAGTTCGTTAACGATAGCTACAAAAACAGTTGCTTTAATAAATGCGAATGATTTGTACTGGTGTGTACTAGGCTGCATTTTACTCGCTTTCTTCCTTTTTTCAAACAGGCGTTGTTTTTAAATTAACTTTCCTTAAAGCCAACCTTCTTAGAACAGCTTAGTTTTTTACTTTCCTGTATACGTATATACGTAATCAACGTAGTTTAGAGGAAGTTTTGCAATCCTGAGGCGAAAAGTGCCGTTTTTTTCGAGAGAAAAACACTTTTGTGGCTCCCCTGATACAATAAAGCCTTTCCTTGTTCCTACGAATATCCAGTTTTTCTCCACGTATATGCAGTAATTTTTTTCTCTAGTGTGTAGCGTAGTCCACGTTTTGTGGTTTCAGAGGTTGCTGTTTTTATTCGAACGCGTGTGTCCGTCCGTCACAATAGCGCCGAAACTCTTAAGCTCTTTAACTTTAAGCTCTTGATATTGGTAAGAAATCTTTGAATGTTCGAGATGATTCACACAAAGCCCCTGGAAAATTTTCAAAATTTTATCAAAAAAGCTCTAACTTTTTGCTCTCTCGTATATACGAAGTAAATACGAAGTAATATACGTAGTAAAGAAAAAGTTATGATACACTGCGCGAAAAAACAGCAGGTTTTTGGCAGAAAAAATTATTGCCGGGCTCTGATAACGAAAATAGACCTTGTGGATAGACACAGTTGATAAATTAAGAAAAAAATCTCTAACACGTGGGTAGTCAGTATCCTTGTTTTTGTGAATCCTTGATACCCAAAAACCAATTGACGGCAAAACTTCCGTCCGCACGTCCGTCCGTCAACACCATTAGCGCCTAAACTATGCCTAAGATTTTCTCCAAATTGAAGAAACCCCTGTCGATCTGACGTGTCGAAGCTTTGAGATTTTAAAAAATATTATTTAAAATTTGGGAATACTTTACATGAAGCCCTCCTTCCGACATTTTCAAAATTTTCTCAAAAAATGCTCCAATTTTTTTCTTTAAATTTCTTGTAAGAATAGTCTCAATACACTTAGGGGTCATCCATAAATTACATAACGTTAACGGGGGATGGGGGGTCTGAGGCAGCGTTAAGCTGCGTTACTTGGAGATAAAAGAAGTGCATTACAAGTGGGGTATTGAAAATACTCGAAATTTGCGTTACGTAATTAATGGGCAGCCACTTATATGTGGCCCTTATATTATGTGCTTGAATTTCTCAAAACTAAAATTATTCTTTAATGGAAACGAAAAAATATGGAACGTAACACGTGGATAAAGGGGTATAATTTCACTCGTGGTAAAATAAGAAAACTCGTTCCTATCGTCGCTCGTTTTCTTGAACTTACCACTCACGCAATTACACTCCTCTTTATCCACTCGTTTCGTTAATTACTAGAATTACATGAAAAATCGTTTATTATCACTGAGTTAATGGCAGGCGTGCAATGAAAACTACACAATTACCAATGAGAACTCGGCAAAAGGCTCGAAATCATTTAAGTGTCTATAGATACATAAAAAATAAACAAATAGTTGAAGTTCGAAGGTAACGATACAGTGACCACAATGCACAAATTCCTATCATACACGAAATGCGAACAATGACACAATAAATAATACACGTATGAGTAGTACGTTTACTAAAAGTAAAAACAAAATTATTCATTGATTACTTGCTGCAGGAGTCATGGGACGCGGTTTTTAATAATTATTGATACAAACGATAATTATTATTATTTTTTTCAACGCTTTCATTTCATGTTAACATTTGCTTTCCTCCTCAAAAAAGAAAATTAAATATCTCACGGAAGTGCAATTCTTGGATAACACAAGGAATTAGAACATCGTGTAAAAACAAACGAATTCTTTCTTCATTTCTAAGCATCATAACGTATCTCAAGATTTCCTCCTCTACTTTACAAAATACAAATCATTGTTCAGAAAAGTCATAAGGCAGGCTAAAATCATGAAACACGATCAGGATGTTTTGAACTCAAATAACAAAACAAAAATTAATATGGATTATAGTAAAAAATACGACCAAATCAACTAGAAACCTTGTAGATAATGTTGTTTTAAAAGATAACGATAAAGTTGTGAACGATCCGGCAACAATAGCTAGTCCCTGTAACCAATATTTTCGAGAATTGCTGTCGATCGCACTAAGGGTTTTCAGCCACAAAATTCAACTAAAAATTTTAGGCACAATGTTCGTTTCCGAAAACTTCTTCCTAAGAAATTCTCAAAATAATCGGTAAATTAAAATATAAATATTCAGCCGGTTTAGATGAATTTTCGGATTGTTTGTTACAGACGTGTGCGCCTGCCATTATACACCCGTTCTCACATATTTAATGCATCCTTATGCACTGGAAGTTTTTCAGATATTTTCAAAACAGCTAAGATTAAGCCGCTCTTCTAAAAAGGCAACAAAAATGAAATTCAAAATTATCGGCCAATTTCTCTTTTGTCAGTTTTTTTCAAAAGTATTAGAGAGATTGTTTATGTGCAAAATGAAACCTTTCTCACCTTCCTTCAATAAACCTTTAATAAACCTTCAATAAACACGACGCGTTTTCAGATTGCCAATATGATTCCGAGAATCAAAATCTACGGAAACTGCCATTTTTTTCTTTTCTTAAAGATGTTGCCTCATCATTGGATCAAAAGGAAGCAAGTATTGGAATCTTTTTAGATCTTTCAAAAGGCTTTTGACATCATTGACCATAACATTTTAATTCAAAATTACCTTTCTATGGAATCCGTGGTATTGCTCTAGATTAGCAATGTTCGTATCTTAAACAAAGATCTCAGAGAGTAGAAATATCTTGCTGGAATAATGGAACATTATGTACACACCTTTCCGATTCTTTGCCAATTGCACGAGGAGTCCTGCAAGGATCGATTTTAGGCCCTATTCTCTTCCTATTATACGTAAACAATATGCCCTTAGCGATTCGAAACGGAAGAACAGCTCTCTTTGCGGATGATACAAATATTCTTTACAATAAAGAAACCCTAAATAGTACAATATCAGATGTTCAAATTGATTCCGTAATAACAAATTAATAGTAAATGAAAAGAAAATTGTTTCAATGCAGTTTTCCATTTCAAATAAACAATTCTCTACTCCATTGAAAATGAACAGTGTGTCATTGATGTTAAGGTGATAAAATGTCTATCAATTCACTCAAACCTCAAATGGAATGTCCACTTAAATGAAATGAACACAAAATTAAGTTCATTATGCAACGCGTTCAGAATTCTTTTCAAATTCCGTCAGCCTTCATACTGCTCGTTGTGTATGAATGTTCATTTCCGCCTGAGATATGGCATAATATTCTGGGGAAACATCTTATAGCTCCAGATTTTCAGATTACAAAAAAGAATCAAAAAAATTGAATCCAACAAATCCCATCCACGTGATTCTCGTGAGTCTCTCTTTATTAATCTAGTACCTTGTCTCCTGATTAGCGAATCAGTACTTTTTGTCAAAAATGACTTGCTTAAGGACGGAAATAGAGTCCAGCAAACGCCGATGTCTATAAGTATAGCACACGACGTAGTAGTAATCATATTTATCAGGTGGCAGTATCAACAGCTCACTACATAAAATCACATAAATTTATGTACATTATTCTATTACACTTTGCCAGATGACATTAAACGATTAATTCGAGAAAAAAAAGTTAAGTCCCAAATAAAATATTTTCTGCTACATAACGTTTTTATTACAAATCGAGACTACACCAAGCATCAAAAGGAAAGTAACGTTAATTTTAACAATGATAGTTAATGTAAATATTTAGCATTTGGACTGTGTAATTCTGAAGAACCTGTAACAAGTATTGTACCACAGCTTCTGGGTCGATGGCCCCATCTCAATCAGGTTTTTCGTCCAGTTTCCCTGATCCTTGAGCAAATGCTGAGATGGCCCCTTGTTTTGCTTATGGACATAAATATAACTTCTTCATTTTTGCACGTCTTCTAATTTAAGTGAGGAATATAGTTATTCAAATTATCGTTTTCCATATTGTCGCGGCAAAAAGTATTATTCTTTCATGAAGAACATGATGAGGGTTAAGGGCACAAATTTATAGCTAATTTACCTTTGAAAATAGATTTGTATAGGAGCTAATATTTTGACAATAAAACTTGAAAAAAAACGCTCTTTTTTTCTGTATTCAAATTCGTCTAAAATATGGTTTAGGATAGAGATCACAGATTATGAAAACGTGCACAACTTTCACTTCTTCTCATAGCTCGTCACACACAGTTTTTAACTGTTTTTGACGTAAATAAATAAATAAAGTTTCGTGTAACATGAAAAGTAAACATTAATGATCACATTTAAGGCTTATTTACTACCACTTATATAATAATATTTAATGTACAATTACTTATATTTGAAAAAAAAACACTCCAGCGTTACTTGGAACCAAGTCTGAAGACTCGTGAATATTTACAACACGAATTTGAACATGACTCGGTTCACGGAGAGCGCTGTGAGTTGTTGAGGCAGTGGGCACCGCTGCGACGGATAAATCTGATCCCACAGTTATATACGCTTTCCAATTTGTATTTTACTTTGGATGGAATCAATGAACGAATGATTATTACTACTCCTTAGACAGTCATGTTAATATTTATAGTACAATAAGTACATTTAAAAACTGTTATCCTACCCGTACTTGGCATCAATCATCCTAACCCAAAAGTCTCTTTACATTGCCCAGATAACTTCATCAGTTCGAACACGACGGCCCAGGGAGAGCAGTTTTTTGGCATAAGTGTGGGCAATGTTTTATTTCAGCACTAGCGTAACATGTGTTGTGTTTTTCAACTTACTCTCTTTTATGCTAAATGTTAATTCAGCAACTTCAATCAGTTTTTAACTACATGTGACTTCAGCGATTACAATTATTTAAACATTTTCAAGAGAAAATGAAGTTGCATAATTGCAACTACTTCTTTCTTAGTTAATATTAATATGGTTTTTCTTTCCCACTGAGTTCACGATTACTGAAATCTCTCAGAGTAATAGTGACATCCTCTGTAGATATTAACGTGAATAGACAATGCATTCACGTCACATTTTATTCACGCGGTGGTCCTTCGAGTTTACAACAATGCTATCAATGTAAGTAGGAGGAGTTGAAGTTAATTCGGCACTCCGCCTCAATAGTCAACGGCCTCTCAATCAAACTTCGCCAAGCAGAAATACACTTAAGTTTTGGTTGATGGTCGTGTAATTGTATCTTTAACTGTCATCATCAGAAAACAGTCATATGTCCTTAGCATATTGTGCTAAGAGAAGTGACATTGCGAGTGAAATTACATTTAACATCGCAGTATCAAACGTAACGTTCCAATAATCGCAGCTGTGCTTCGTAATCTACATCCCTGGCATTTCATTATTTTTATTGGTTTTCCAGGCCAGCATTTGTTAATTATATCAAACAAATAGCAGTGGCGGATTATCAGAGGGGGCAAGGGAGGCCAAGTCTCCCAACAAAACTGATTAGCAACACCAAAAGATACATCCTTTCTCAACCTAAAAATTTTGCCTTTTTCTCGGAGAAGTGATCCTTAAAAAAGACAAATATTAAATCCATTCTTTTGTATGGAATGTCGCCAATAACAGTTTACCAGTAACTCAAAGGCCATTGACTTTCAATTTCACATTATGATGCCCTGCCTGAATGTGTGGAGCCTCCCCTAGTTTTGAACCCACCGTCCGCCAATGACAAATAGTTATAAATGTTCATTAAATAACAAATTATGAAACCATTTAAAAGTCTGCTTTCCGCTATTCAAGAAAAAAGTAAAGAAAATACCATTTTTACGAAAACTTTTAAAATGTAGATGGGATTTCATTTAAAGTACCCTCCGGTAAACAAAATATCCACATTAAATGCATGAGCCAGCTGGATCAAGGAATATCCATTTTGACGAAAAACCTATGAACGTTCCCATTACCACGTAAATTTAATATACCATAAATTTGGAGTTTCTGCCCGTTTAAGCACGCCGTACATGCTAGAGTGGAGATACACATTTGGGGATTAATCTCTTTTGAGTAACAGAATTTTGCAATGCATCACTAGTCTTGGAAACATTGCAACGCGCAGCTCCCTTAGCACCCCAAATTAGCTATGCATCGTGTGTCTATAGAACCCTAAGAACACCTTACCCTTAAGAACCCTAACACCACGTCCCTGTCCCACTCGAGCCGAGGAGAGTTCCATCTGAGCCCTTGCGGTAAAACCGCTCCCACATGCCCACCGGCCGCCCCATCCCACTTTTCAAATAGGACAATGTACCCCTCGTTAAACGAAGGTTAGCCCGAAAAGCAGCTAGTATCCCCTGATCTTTACATTACAAGGCAATTTTTTTCATGTTCACATGTGCAAAATCCGACTCACCCTTAGTTTTCTGGGCAGAAATAGACAATGGCATAATCAATAACCCAAAATAGATGCTCTTGAATCGAGGTTTTGGAAGAGATGAGTGGGACACAGCAGTCCAAGTATTAACCAAATTTCGTAGAATTTTCTGGAACAAAGTTAAATAGCGAAAACGGCGTGCGATTACCTGGAAATCGAAGAAGCGTGAAATAAGAGGGGAGAGAAATATTCAGAATTCAGACAAGAGAAAGGATGCAGATGGCAAAGAGAGAATAGATTGAGACTGCGGATAGGTCAGATTTAGACTTCAGAAAGAAAGATTCTGGGAGACGTAGAGAAAGAGAAAGAGAGAGAAAGAGAGAGAGAGAAGCCATCGACGGAAATACGCTGTGATAGCAATCGTAATCACGTACAAGCACGTCTAACATCTAAAGACACTTGACACGCATATGCTCCTGTGTCGTGTGATGCCCAGAAGCACATGGAAGGTACTCGAGATACGTGTAAGCCTAAAACACGTTATCGAGCTTGGTCTTCATCTGCTTCGCCATTCGTGCCTGGCTGTTCTGGATTAAAGGACAGCATTTCCGCACTGCGAAATCGCCCTTCATTACTTCATGAGGAAAAGCATACCGAGAGGATACCTGCAACGCGCCATAGACATGGTCCGCGCCCTGCGCCAAACATCGCGTCTCGTGCTATTGCCGAAGGGTCGTGTCACGGCAAAGTTATATGCGACTCAGTTATTAAAGTTGCTGCAAATTAATAATGGACATTAAAATTACGATGGCAATCGGCCATATTTAGCAGATAATGTGGCCTCATGAATTGCAAAAGCTATGTAAATGCTTGTATTTTGTAAGTTTATCTTTTATTATTAATAAAAACGCATCGTCACTCTGAAGATACTATTGTGTCATCATGAGTGAGTGTAATTAATAACCTTGCATTATACTCCGACCCCGGGCCACCCACTATTCCTGAGATCTCTTGAGCCGGCATTATTTTTGTCAATGATAATACCATCCCACCCTTTGTCCTCCCATTTTATAAAGGCCTCTCTCCCATTTTATAATAGTTCATTATGAAACGATGATGTAATGATGGGTATTAATACTCGTGTGAAGTTTACGATAATCGTGTATTAATACCCATTACATCGAGTTTCATACGGTACTTTTTCTACGACTTATGGTAACTTTTATAAGTTAAACTTCTCCACTGAATCGTTTCCTGGCAGTCGACACTCAAGATTCGGCCAAGGCCACCTAGCGGGCACCTCTCTACCCTACACGCACAGATGGCTTTGTTTTACCAGAGTGCTTGCGAGGGACTACAAAGTTCCGGGATTAATATTCCGACGTCACCATTTTGGCATTTTCTTTCATTTCTTGAAATGTCAACACCACCAGAAAGAACCACCATTCACTAAATATTTTAAACTAAAGAATTGGCCGGTTTTTAAGGACAACCACACGGCAGCAGCAAATAACACAAAATTACTCGCCTGATCTCGCGTGGAGATCTTAACGTCACTCCAATGTTCTCTGCAATAACTACCACTGCTCTAGTCAAATACGATCAAAGTGAAATTACAATACAATTTATTTTAACTAATATTTCACGTAAAAATCACTAATAATAAAAGAAATTAAGAATGAGAAGCATAAAATAATATTAATGCAATTTTAATATACACACTCCAACGAAACATTTACTGCCAAGATTCTCAATGATTAATGAAGTTACAATATTGGTTTGTCAGCGACTCTGTGATTGGTCAAGAACCTGTATCATAATGAAAACTGTATCGAAATGACCATCATTATGCAACTGGTTGCAGCCATCTAATGACAGCATTATACAATGGGAGTAGAAAAACGTCAGGTATGATGTACTGCCATCACGTAAACTGGCGCACCAACGTGGTGTTTCTTTGAAAAAATATTACGTATCACGCCGGGTCATCACATAAATTGTCATCCCAATATGGGTGAACGGTCAGGTTAACACAATAATCAAAACTAGTGGTGCTACAGAATGGCACAGACTTTCCCGAATTAGTTTTCTATTATCTTGGGCTTCGCTAGCTATTCGGAATTGCCACACTCTTTCTTGCCAGCTACCAACTATCACCGCCAAAAGTACATTTTCTATCATTTTCTTAATTTTTCGGTTTCCTATTGGTCGTACGGAAACATAAATTTTAGAATATTAAAGAACACAAAAAACTAGTCCTAAATGGCAAATGTGCCGTTTAGAGAAAATGGCATTTTAGCGCTACTAAAAATGCGAAATTTAAAGCTCATTTTCACAGAAAATTTTTGAGTTTTCAAAATACTTTATTTGAAGTTTTTTGAAGCACAAATATAATAATCTTTACAAATTGCTGGTAATGTGCATATTAAGATGTGAGAGATCTTTAAAAAAATACAATTATGTATTTTTTAAAAAAACAAAAAAATAACTCAAATAAACTTTATGCTATACTAAAAAGTGTAATTAGCACTATCCGATACAAAAGTTTGAAGAAAACATTTGCAGCCATATATGAGAAATGGCGTTTGAGCGTTTCTGAAAATGCGAAATTTTGAGCTACTTTTTTCAGAAAATGGTTGTGTTTTCGAGAAACTTTACTTGACATTATGTACTGTAAATATAATAATGTGAAAAATCGCCGGTAATGTAAATATTGTCGACGTGAGAAACATGTGAAAAGTTTACATTTTTGTAATTTTTGAAAAACCAACCTATAGAGCAATATGGCTTTTAATGTCATGATAGAGTACATTTACCACTATCCCTACCAAAAGTTTAAAGAAAAAATTTGGAGCCGTTTTTGAGAAAATCGTGTTTTTGTAATTTTTTGAAATTGTACATATTGCACGCAATATTGCACGAAAACTACTAAATTTTGCAAAACATTTACATGACCTTGATGAAAGAACTCAACATGCAGCACAAATTTTATTTGAAGAAAAAATCTCTATTTTCAATTTTGTAGTTTGAGAAAGACGCCCGAAAATATTCAAACTTTCA
>JAHLJT010007948.1:0-66583 GCA_031308135.1 Acheta domesticus
AGAGCTTGACATTTCAACTGCACACTTGAACGGAGTCATTAAAGCGCGCTTTTCCATGGAGGGTTCCTGAGCATCGATCCAGATCCTTGAACACATCTCGAGATACAAGAAACGGGACACGTCGTTTAGAGAAAAGTGCGAGAGATGCGGAGATTGCTACTGAAAGGCGACCAGGTCTACTACTGAGAAAGGCGTTTATGGATGGAGGCAGGAAGAGCTTGGAACGAGCGACTGGATGAGGAACTACGAAGGCTTGGGAGCAGTCTTATCTGACGCAGATCCATGCGTGTACATCATCCAGACACCTGAAGCGACGACTTACCCAGCGTAATTTACGTCGACGATATAATGATGCTCTCAAGGAGCGCGGCCGAAATTGACAAGGACAAGGAAATCTTTGTAGAAGATTTGAGGTCAAGGACTTGGGTGACCTTAGGTGCTGCCTAAGGATAGAGTTCGATTGGAAGGAGGACCACGATTGGAATAGAAGAGATACATCGATGAGGTCTTCGAGAAGTATCGGACGAGTGACTGCAACCCAGTGAGGTATTACCCCCACTAATCACTGGCATCAAGCTGGCGAAGGATGAGGGAAATACGCCTGCCCGGTCATATCCCCTATCGTAAACTTCTGGGCAGCCTGATGATTTGTCCGTTGGAACTGCCCGGATAGAATCACTCATGCTGTGAGCCATCTCAGCCAATTTTACAACTGTTTTGGGGAAATTCATTGGAAGGCGGCCAAAAGGGTCCCACCGCTATGTCAAGGGGATGAGACAACTGAGTCTGGTGTACTCGAAGGAAGTGGACCAGAAATGTTACTGTGTTGATTGGGGCAACTGTCCAATTGACAGGAAGCCTACACCGGAAATGCCTTCCTGTTTGGAGGCGCAGCAGTCAGCTGGAAGTCGAGGAAGCAGCAGACTGTCCTTGTGTCTTCCACAGAGGCCGAGTATATGACTTTATCTGACGCCCAAGGAGGCCATCCACAGGAGGTTCCGAGTAAGCCTCGGGTCAACTGCGAGGCAGTCAATAGAGAGAGGAGGGTCATAAAGAACGGATCGAAACGGGTAATAGGGAGGGAGGATCAAATCCTGTGTTCCACGCGCGGACCAAGCATGTGGATATAAGGCTCACTTTATCCGTGATGCTGTGAAGAGGAAGGAAATCATCGTCAAGCATGTTCCCTCTGAAGAGATGATGGCTGACGTTTTGATTAAGGGGCTCACACGAGTGAACACATCAGAACAGTGTAAAGGGACTGGGACTCTTGTGACTATGTTTAACGTGGTGATGCAGTTGTGGTTCAAGGGGAAGTGTTGAAAACAAAGTTTTTGCGCGAACCACAACTTTATTAGGTTGGCATGGAGCAGGTGGCGCCCTTACGGCCTGTAACGCAAGCATTTGTTTTGCTGTGGTGGCGGTAGATGTAACTGTTCAGTCTTGTTCAAAGAGCTATACGTGTAACATTGTGTGTACTCGTGGTGTGGAATATAAGTTGTGTTTTCAAATCAGTGTCGCATTTTATTCGGACATCGAATCCCTAATGCTTATTCCAACAGTTTAAATTAAATGCGAGAAAAAGAGGTCATACTGAGCAGCTTGCATTTAAAGAAAAGCAAAATAGTAGCTACTGCGATTCAGCTTTTTTTTGTCTGAATTGCCCAACAATGAAAAAAAGGATTTCTATGAGGATTTGTCGGAACAATAATGAAAGCAAACATTCCATTATGGTAACTATATTATTTCCATTATGGTAAACTTCATTTCATAGCTTCCTATACAAGAACATAAGTAAGGAAAAATATATACTAGAGGACATGTCCCGGGCCATCGCAATAGCATGTGGTTTCTGCACGATGGGGCGCCATCGCACTACACAAAGACGTTCGAGCGCACCTGGATGCCTGTTGCCCAGGCCGCTGGATAGGCCATGGAGGTCCCATCTCCAGGCTGCCACGATCACCCGACCTGATACCCATAGATTTTTCTTTTGGGACTACCGTGAAGGATCAAATGTACGCGACAGCGCCGCACGGTGAGCTAAAAGTTGGTTGAAAATATAACGAGGTGGTTCAATGGTGTGCAAAATACCACCGAGTTTGTAGCGGATCCGAAGGGTCCTTCGGGGTGCAACTTTTTTTTTGACGATGAGTGTATATCAATAACAAGATCTTGCATACTCAGGGTAATTACTGAACCATCAATCCACGGGAGCACAATATATCCCCCAAAAAAGATTATGCTTCTCCCAATTGGATTGATGTTTTTTTTAATTATCTTCATAACTCTATTAAAATAGATAGTCCACTATAATATTGAACAAAAATTCAAAAAAATTATATTAAATTTTAAAAATGAAATGCTCGAATAAAGGATTATATTGATAGGATAAATCGTGTAAAATTTAATTACTTTCATTTAATTAATAGAATTAAAGTATTCCTTAAATTCCAGGATAAAAATCGTATTTCCTTTCCACTGACAAATGTCCTGTTCTTAGTAAACAGTTTTTTGAAAATCCTTGTGGAAATGTGTAGCTTTCTTTTATTCACAGACACTCTTCAATTTTCCATTCAACAGTTCAATAAATTGAAGGACAAAATGTACCTGTTGTTGAGGTTGTAAAGTCTCTCAAGAAGCTTAAAATCAGGTTTCAAGAAAGGTGAAACATTATTTTGTTATTCTTCATATGAAAGCTTTCCTGGTCAAGTTAGAAGAAGAGGGTGTGCTTGATTGAAAATCTGTGCACGCTTGCCTTCTAATATATTTCAATTTTATGGGACATATGTTGAATATCTAGACCCTAAGAGTCCGCATTTTGATGATGAAGTCTTCCAGTTTGGTTTGCTTAAAGCGCCATTGAAATGGGAAGACGTACAAAATATCTGGAGTTAATCAATATTAATACACTGTCTAAAAAATATTAATGACACAGAGTTATTTGATCAGCTTGTAAATGTACAGGAATTTGTAACCGAAGAAAAAATTACTGAAGGAACACACTAAAAGTGACACCTGATCAGAAGTGGATACAAATTTTTGGAAATTTTAAGAAAAATAGTGTCCCATTTAAGAAGATATGCATTCATGTTGAGTTTGCCTTATGTTTACCAGGCAAAAATGCTCCCTTTCAAAGGTTATTTCCCCTTTTGAACAGCATTTGGACATCAGAAAAGAATCAATTTAAAGAAGATACACCGCGGAATTTGCTCATTGTCCAAATGAAATATGCATTTAGGGAGTAACAAATTTCATGAGTTTCTCCTTCAGAAACTTAGTTTAGTAAGGCCGATTCATTCATCTGAGAAATATTTGTAATAAGTCTAATATAATTCAATGGAATAAGTTTGAAGTTTTTCTTCTATATTTGTAATTTGTTCCTTATAAATAAATAACTTCTGGAAAGACCTTATTACCTGTATGTAAAACGTCGTGTTGTTAGTTTATTAAAAATTGGAATTGTGTCCGGCTTTGACGTACAATAAATTTTGTCACCTTAGATAGAGCCCATATTTTTCAAGGTTAATAAGCAGTTATTAGTTGGAATACCGAATACTGTCGCTTCAGCACAATTCAGTGTATCTTTATACAAGTAATTACTCTCTTAGTTAAATTTCAATTGTACCTGATTTTCTTATTAGTATCGGAAAGACGAATCCATACGTTGTGTTACAGTAGGAGCAGGCTACCTGCTGTATGTAATTTCTAGTGGCATCCACTGAAGCCACTTACTCATCGAGTGGAAATAATCTGCTCGTTTCATTCGATCTGGCAGTAGGGAGTTCGGTGACGGTACGAAATGATTAGCTGGTCGTCCGCACAACCCGCGTCCCAGCATTACTGTACAAAACCTCATAGTCCAAAATTCCCATCTAGAAACTTATTTTTTTCCTTTGGGTCACGTTTTCAAGATTCTAGCCCACCGTGGGCCGGCCGATGCGCACGAGGTCGTCGTGCGTATTCACGCACGCCATTGTTTGACTGAAGATGCTCGGTTTGGTTCGGTATATCCACTCACATTAATTACAAACGCTAGTAAACATTGTAAGTTGGAAAATATAAATATTGACACCGAATGATAATTTTCTAACAAATCTTTTCGCCTAGTATTTTGGTCGTTTCGAATTTCTGATGTTATTTCATTTATATTTATTACATTATTGTATTTGTATTTCTCATGTTTTCTGTATTTCGTATGTTATTTTATTTGTATTTCTGATATTATTTTATTTGTATGTTTTTCTGTTTGCTTACAATTTTAAGTAGATTTTAAGGACAGGATTCGGCTCCCGTTGACGCGCACTATTCGGTTCCGAACGAATCACTGGCGGCGCTGCCACAGTGTGCGCGGCCAACGCACTTTCCTGTGGAATCGCGACGCTTCGCTACTCGCGTGCAAGTTGAGGACGAGGCTCGGGCGTTCGGCCCTCGCGTTAAAGAAAACATCCTTGGGTCTGTCCAACGCGTAATTACCAACGCATTTTATGCAAATACTCACCTTAAATGTCGTTGAACGTATAAATTTTCCTTATAATTCCAAGGAAATTCTACATCTTTTCGCTGCCAGTTTGCCCCACGATCCTTCTCCACACGTACTCGGCCAAATACGAGAAAAACTGATCCGAAGTAGCGTGGCAAGGGCGATTTCTTTTAATGGCACTCCACGTGCCTTCGTTGGAGTTCGTGTGAGCACCTGTTTCTGGGCTTTTAAACTGAATAGAATGGTTGACTGTTAGGTGTTCATAACCTCCTTCTTCTAAACAATTATACGATTTCCAGCAGTCCGATACAATTGTCGTTCCTGCCTCAATAAACTTCTTAATAATTTCTAATAGCACTTCCTTTGTTCGGTTTTCCACGACCTAAAAAAAACGGTCCGGGCCCCTCTCTACTCCTCCGAAAACCCACTTTCCGATAACTCTCTTTCCCCGCTCGTACTTTCTCTTCCCGAACTTGCTCTAGTCAACTTCGACTATCACGTCTTTTCCTCCTAGTTTAATCTGTTCCCCTACTACCGCTTCGACGCACACTTCACGGCAAAAGCTTCTCCAGTCACTCACTGTGGGACTAGAAATTCCAGTGTCACTAACAGTGTGGTCGTTCTTGGCTTCCATCACCCACAAATACGTCACTAAAAGCACTTGCCATATGTCCAATTTACTCTCACTAAACCACGAGTCCTTCCTCACTGAACTTTGAGTGTGGTGAGCGTTCTCAAGCTCTACAAACCCACTCGTAGCCGTCCTGTCTATCTCTTCTTTCTTTTAATAACCTGTCATCTCGGCACTTGTTACATATCTCAACCTAATCAGTTCTTTTTCCTGGCATCACCTAATTACTTCCAGTTTACTTAGTTTACGCAAATCGGCGAAATATAAACCATTGTAATTCTCCGTAACTGGCACACAATACGCTCGCACAAAGAAACACTGCACAAAGCAGGCACAAAGATCCGTTCTCGTGGTCCGCGCGAGTGAACCATGCGCAAGTGAACCGTGCGCCGATGGTACAGTGAGCCGAACCCTGTCCTCAAAATCAGCCCAATTTTACCCTATGTTTTACCCCTACCCTATGTACCCCATATTTTACCCTTCCTTAATGTATTCAGTGCACTGACGTAGTCCACAGTGTGCTTCAGTCTACTTTAAGTTGTAATATTTTAGTTCCATTTTACGTTCACCAAATAAAAGCTTTCCTGAACTGCTTTTACTGGTAAACCATTGTCATAAAATATAACAATTTGGCACATTTGACAAATAACCTGTTAACAATGTGCAACTGAAGACCTCGGGGCAATAATACGCCATGCCACATTTCCGATGAAATCGAGATATTAGTGTATTTCCACGCCCCATAGATGTAACTAGATGTTGGATTTTTATTTTAAAGATTCACCGCAAGATGGTAGTGTAATTCATAAATTAATTTTCTTTACCCCAATGTGTGGAATGTAAATCTAACTTTTACTTTCCTTTCTCTCAAAACTTACGTATAGTGACATAGCATGCTATTGCCCTAAGGTTTTCAATTTATGTAATGCGTTGATGAGAGATTTATTTCTTGAATTGTACTCTCACATTTTTTCATACACAAAGTTTCTGAAGTATGAATGATGATGTAGATTGTATTAATTAAGAAAACAATGTTCAGAATATTTTGTCTGTTTGTAGTTTGTGTGTTGCCTTTAATATTTCATTCATACGTCAATATTTATATATTTTTAAATGTAATGACTACATTTTCTTTTAATGTATGTAAGTAAATCAAATGTAATGCCATTGAACCGCAGCCTTCATCTTACATCTGATAGAACCATTCTCTACGTTTTGCTGCCAAAATGTGTATCTTTTCTCTATATTCATTTTTCTGTGCCCATAAGAATTGCTTCTGTATTCATGTAAGAATATAATGATGCAATACTTGAAAATTATTCCACTCTCGTAACATTGGTGATGAATATTTTCTGTGTTGTCTACTATTAGTAGCCTATCATATCTAAAAATACTAGTACCAATGAATAAAATACTAATTTATTTTTTAATGCACTGCAACTCATGGTGTAGTAATGGAATGTATCAATCAAATTGGCAGCTATGTGTCAACAAATCAAAATTAAAAATAAATTAATATTCTTAAGGTTAGAAATGACACTGAAAATTCTTATTTTAATGAGAGTTGCATTTTAACCTTTTTTCACAAGTCAACAAAATACTTGTTTACAACGATCAACAATATACATGTGTTCTAATACTTAAAACTGACAACTACCAACCCGAAGGACACCCATAATATTTTAAAGTACCACTGGATTAAGGAGGTAAAGTGTTGCCAACTGGCAGACAATTTTCTCCAGATATACAACAAAATTTGCTTGTAGAGTTCAATACATTGAATAACAGATTGCTTGCTGTCTATCCACCATATTTCGAAGTTATTACGTAACAATAAGTTTCCAACATACAACAACACTATCAACTGTTGCTTAAAAAAATGTTGACAAAACATTTGAATTAGAGTGAAAATACGATGATCCATGCTTCAATTATGAAGCAAGAATACACCACAAAAGCATCCTAGTTACTGTGAAATGCAATACAAACGGCATGGTTTGAAAAATAGATTTCCAAAAGTTGGTCTTCTTTCCAGTGCAATAAATTCTTGATGGCTTGAAAACACAATACTCGGGAAACATAATACACATCTCCACAAACAATGTGTCTGAGAAAAACGATTTTAGAATAATTTCCATTGCAGTTATGTAATTGTAATTGCAGTGAAATAATCTTCTCCTACCGTTTGAACAGCATCGCTGACCATCAGCCATTCTTTCAAAAATTTCTGGACTGAAAATATCACCTTGCAGATCTCGCCACGCCTTGCATCTGAAAAATAAATAGTTAAATTATACAATACAAACTCTTGTCTAGAATATTACAGTGAAATATGTAAAATGTAACAGTACAGGATTGTAAGATGTTATGTGCACAATTAATGGTAATTTAATAATCTCCGGAAAGAAACAACTAGATATTTTATTTGTTTGTTTATTTGTTTATTTATTATTTATTTATTATTGATTTACTTAATGATTCACTTCTTTATAAAATGTGTATTGTATTCTGTGCACTATTTCTTAAATTCTGGGAACTCAACCTACTCCATACACAATTTGAATTAGAAATACAGGAGGAAACGAGCGTCATTGACAAGAATTGATAAGAAAATAATGACTCCCGTGTAATGTAAACTATTTTGCATAGGCATATCAGCTACAGATTTTGGTTATTATCCCTCATTGTACCCTTCGGGAAGGAGCTGATACTGCCGCGAGATCATGGACAACGATCATTTGAATAACTACTTGAATAATCCCCAGTGAAATCTAGAAAACTTGTACAGCCAGTAAAGTTACATTAATGCCAGAAACAAAAAAAATGGAGAAGTCGTTTCAGCATTTCATCGAAGGATTGGGGAAATGACAAAAAACCTGATCGATATGGGGTCATTGACCCAAAAGCTTACAACGGTTGTTACAGGCACATTCACAATTATACAGCCCAAATGGTATCTAATACATTTAATATCATTCTTAAAATCAATATTACATTCCTTTTATAATGCCCAGTAGACTAATTGTACAGAAACAGTTATGCAGCAAAAAAAATTTTACTTGGCACTTGTGTGTAGATTTTAATCATTTTTATGTCATCTGGCAATGCGTTGTAAAATAATGTACCGTACATGAATTCTATGTGAATTTTTGTAGTGAACTGTTAACACCGACACCCGATGAATATGATTACCACATTAAGTATTACCGTTACAGACATCTCAATTCTCTGAAAATATCTTCCCACTCTTGAGGAAGTCATTTTTGACAAAAAGCAATGATTTGTAGATCAAGAGACAAAGTAATGATAGAATTTCTATTGTAATAAAGAGAGGCTTGCAGAAATCATGTGGATGGGATTTGCTCATTATGCGTTCAACACTTTTCCATAATTTTTTCCATAATTTTCCATAATCTGGGAGCTATAGTAGGGCCTATGCGTTTCCCCAGAATATTATGCCATGTCTCAGGCAAGAATAAACTTTCACAAAATATATAAAAAGAGCAGGATAAAGGCTGAGTTTGAAAGAATTGAGAATACGTAGCGTAATGAACTCAATTTTTTGTTCAATTCATTTGTATGGATGTTTTATTTGATGTTTGACCTAATTGAGAAACAAAAGGTTTTTTACCTAAACATCAGACAATGACAGCGTTCATTTTTATTTGAATACAGAATTGTTAATTTGAAATGAAAAACTGCATTGAAACTTTTCATTTACTATTAATTTGTTATTACGAAATCAGTTTGAAATATCTGATGTTGTACTATTTAATGTTTTATTATTGCAAATAATATTCGTATCATCTGTAATAATTCTGCATGTTCTTGCGCCTCGAATCGTCGAGGGCATGTCGTTCACGTATAATAGGAAGGGAACAGGGTGTAAATTTAACCCTGCGGGACCTCCATGTGGCAATGAATCCTAATAGTAAGTAAAGTCCCATTATTCCAAGACACAGTAAAATGAGATCAATGATGGTGAAAGCTTTCGAAAGATCTAAAAATATTCCAATAGGTGCTTCATTTTGATCCACTTACGAAGCGACACCTTTAAGAAAAGAAAATACGGCTATTTAATAAGCAAAGAAAATACAAGTAAAACTAAAACTTGTGTTTTAGATGCCTGAAAAGCCTAACAACGAAAAATAAGTTTTATTTTAAACATAATTTAATTTGAAGCGCACTTATCTAGACCGGTGGGCACGACGTCACGCACCTACCACCGACCCCCCAGTGCTCGGCCGACCGTGAAAACGAAGTCATTGGCTTAGCGAATAGTGTTCAAAATACCCACTGAGTTTGCACCGGGTCAGTAGGGGTGAAGCTTTTTTATGACGATGAGTGTATATTTATAAAGTGTTGAAAACATACCCTCAATTGTAAAAAATGAATAAGTTTATTCGAAATATGCTGAAACAATTACAGACTTTCTTATAAATAAAAACATTAACTGTTCACACTGAAAATTTGCCTACGATGGAGTTAGTGGGCTTGGATTTTCAATACCTCGTTTAAGAATTATCGATCTATACCTATAAAAAAGTATGTTAAGGACTAAATTAATCTAATTTTTGTAGAAAAGCTTTGGCAAGAAGTTTTGGCAGAAAAAGGGAGAAAAGCAAGGGTAATACGAAAATGGTTTAAAGAAGTGAAAAAAGCGAGTCACTGAGAGGTTTGAAATTATCATGCACTGCAATTTCACGATTTAAAATTTCACTTACCAATTAGGATATTTACAAGTGAAACGATTAATAAATAATCCAAAGAAAAGGATTTTTTAGGACAAAATCTTTTTTCAATATATAAATGAGTCCAGAAAAAGAAAATAACTGAAACATTTTAACAAATTTTTGCCTTACCTTGGAAATTGTGTGCTCCTCTGCATTACTTTGGAAAAGACCGATATGTCCATCTGTCTGCAGCGAGAAGTTTCAGGAGTACCTTCAAAATAATTATTCAAATAATTATTTCAAATAAATACTTCAAAAACTTAATTGTAAGAATACTGTACCTAAACCCACTGAAATACATTTTATAAACCACCGTTACAGAGAAGGTTGGGAAGCTTTCTCAAGGTCATAACTATCTCAAACTTAAAATTTGTAAGCTCCATGGCAAAAAAATAAAATCTAAGGAATGACTCATTGAGCCTACATTCATACATTAAAGGCTCGTAATGAAATATAGCGAGGGTACAACACAAGAAAACACCGATGGTCATTCACAAGAAGTGTCTCAGAAACATGTTTAAAATTAAACCAAAAAGTCTGTTGTGGCACCCTTATTAAACCTTCTATTTCTATAACTGTGTGACAAGAAAAGGCTCAGGCAGGCCAAGTAAGATAGGCACAATGATACTCGCCACTTGTTTCCTTTACCCCAGGCATGGATCATAAATGAAAATGTTGCCAAGGCCTCGGAACAGGTATCTAGCAAAAGTCCGATTCATCTGACCTTAAAATGCCAAATGCATACCACATACAAAGACATATGGGTCATTCCACGCAAAATCGGACGAATTTGAGGGAAAATTGACCTCGATGTCTGATATCTTTCTGATTGTTTTCATGAACCTGTAAAAAAATAAACTATACAACACGTGTTTTTTAGTTTTGCTCAAATATTTATATTTTCGTCATTTTATTTTTTTAAATTTTCCGTAACTTCATACCCACTGACGTGTATAATATTTTGTATCTCAAATCGTTTTAAAATTTCGGTTTTGAGTTCCTCTTAAATCAAAGCTTATATCTGTACCTTTCATGAAATTTATCTTATTGTTATAAAATTTTATTTTTAATGTTAATGTTTTGTTTATAAATGTTTATTTACAAAATTAATTAATTTTACCACGAATTAAAAATGTGAAGAAAAAAAACGAAAAGAAAGTTCTTACTTTCTTCTAAAGGACTGCGAAGTTTCAAAATGGCTTCTGTTAAAATAACTTTTTGAGAATTTTTAAAATCTTTCCTCGTTCACAGCGTCGCGAGAACCCAATGCGCCCGTCGTTGTATGTGCCGCTATCGAATGAAACGCTGGGGGGAACAAGCTTCACAACGGGAAGATAAGTGTAAATGTTCACTGAGCAATGAGTTTTAAAGTTCTTGTTAATATTACAAAACATAAAATATGAAGTCGTATCAGATTTACGTCTTTTTCAGTTTCTCTTATATAACTTGGACAAGATGTGCACTTTCTTTCAAGGAGCATGTTTTAATTATTTCTTGATCTTCACAAATAGGAACAAAGGAATGCAACGAACGTGTACCACGTAGCCATTTTGCTGCAGTTCTATGACTTTTAAGTGAATTCTTTCTTCATGACCTTCTTTGGTGAAGAAGAAAATCGCTATGTTTTGTATGTTTTTGTACCACTCATAGAGCTTCTTGGAGTCGTAATCGGATCATGATATACGCTGCCGCTACGTCACTCTGTCAATCATCCTCTCTTCAAACTTTTCCTGCAACATTTTAAGTCGTTCTATTCCAGGACATTTGTCACACTTTTAAAGTAACAGTCAGCTCTTGGAGTGTCAAAAATAACTTTGTTATAGCCGTTTTCAAACTCAAATGGTCCCAGAGAAAGTGGATCATACCAACTTCATGAATATCACCCGTTATACTAACGGCATTGTCTTAGGGACTTTTCGTTTCACTTTAAGTTTAGTACAGGTCCATTTCAGAGGAGTCAACCGTCAACGAAACTCCCCAAGTGTTGGCACATACACGCCGAAAGAGACTTTATTTAGCTGGGTTTGGCATCTTTTCATTTGTTTTATTTTCTACCAACATGTTCAAAACTGCACTCTTGCACGCTTAGAAGCTGGCGTAGAAGCATATTTACAATTTTTAAATTGAATTTGTCGTTTTGATTTGATATTCTCATCGCATTATTTGTTTTTGAATTTTTAACGAGACAGTGGAAACAATGCACGTAAGTGAGTTAAAATGACGCATGCAAATCGTGTTAAAGTTAAACAATGAATATTAAATAGTGCAGCAAGATACAATGTTATTGCTCTATATGAGAATTTCAAAGCGAATTAGAACGAGAATGGATTATGAAAACGAATTCCGAACGTACATGTGAAGTGGCATATTTATTTCAGGTAAGATGTTTATGAAACATAACAACCAACAAATTTTAAATTTTTGTACTATGGAATAGATTATTTGTGCATTACCACATGCAGGTATTTTGTATATCTTTGGTTATATCTATAAATTGGGAATTGTAGCACACACGGTGATTGAACATATTTTAATTCATGGTGTTGGGTCTAATAATAAAGCCATATGTGAAAAAATTAACATTACAAATGTATGTTTACCTCTAAAATGCAGTTCATATCGACTTCACAATATTCTTTCAGTATTGTGAAGTCAGTACTCAATCAGATCACTTAGATGGTTGTGAAGAAAGCAATTGCAAGATTCATCTATAAAAAACTCATGATGGTAACATTCAACATATGAGTGTATATTTTTATTCTTTGTATTGGGTATAGTTTGCAAAGAAGAAATAATAGGAAACACTCTTTACAGGGGAAGTTCTTTCAGAAAAAGAAATTTGGGAGAATATCAGAGGCAATTATGATACATTCTTTTTCCAAGGACCTTAATCTTCTTTGTTCAGAATTCTTAAAAGAATTTTGTTTGGAAAATCAAAGTAAGTATATTGTTTATAGAGGTAAAGATGATGTAAATTATCCAGGAGAATTATTTTTGTCAGCCTTATTAGTAGTAATAATAATATCAATAGTAAAAATAATAACAATGATATCTGTCAAAGAGAATGGCTGCAAACAATGTATGACAAGGTTCTTTGCTCTAGCAATTCATATTCAATAAATCATATGCATATTTACATTGCTTTGAACATACAATTACTGATTACATACTTTGATGATACTTTCACACTCCCATGGATATATATTTAGTATTTTAAATGTGGGACAGTATTTACTATGTAAACCTATATTATATTATACATTACACTATGCAATACTTTTGTATAGTATTAATGTAATTATATAACTATTATATTTATTAAATTTTTTTTATATTTTACAGTCATGGCTGACCCAAAGAAAGAAGTGTATGTAGTACACAATGAGACCGAAGATTTATGAAGCCAGGCCAGAAAGCCCATGAGCAGATCTGTAATGTAGTAATCATAAGTAAAATAAGACCAATACTGCTAACGTTCTGTGCAAAATGTGAACATTTTAAAAATATTTATTGTCAGGATACATGGTAAATGCTGTATATTATTATTCTTGCATTTTAATTTTCATCTTTTCATTTTCACCTTCATATATTCTATTAAAATGATTTAAGCAGTTATAATATAAATATTTTTTTTCAAGTGTTAAAAGTAATTAACAACAGGGTATAGTTGATAAATTGCAGCAAACTGAAGGGCAGACTGATTCAAGGCTTACTCCCTAATGCAGTTTCAACTGAAAATATGTGATCTCAGTCAAAGTGATTCTTCAATAAGAATGTCCTTAGAAAATCTTGCTACAGAATGGAAAAGGCCAGAAACCTTTGGAAGCAGGCTTTTAAACAGGTATCTTAATTATCTAAATTCATTGACACATTTAAGGAAAATGAGATTCAATATCTTAAATTTATTAGTGTTATGAATACATTATTTAATTTTTTAAGGTGTCAACTTTGGACAAATTGGAAAAATGCAGAGAAAATTATGGTTGTGTATAGAGAGAAGGATGAGGTATATTGTTAAAAAAACAAATTGTACATCTGATCAGGGGCAGTGTAGATGAAGGTTTCACCAAAAAACTGTAAAAACACTTGTTTGCAACTATTGTGAAATAAATTTACTTGGTAAAAAATAAATAGTGTTTTAATTCTTCTTCCTTAGTTTTCACTGTTGAATGTTCAGATAAAATGTATTATTGTAATAATGAAATGGAGACAAATAAAATTTAAGAAATACTCTGATTTCAGTTTTTTAAAATTTCCTTCCATTAATTCTATATTATATCAATCATTAACAATCTTTGTAAGAATGTAATTTATTCCTCTAAAGCTTTCTAATTATATTTGCATTTTAAAATGAAGTAAAACATTAAACTTCTCATATTTCAACATTATGAGTTTCAGAAGAAAACTATCAAAATAATCGATCCAAATCATAATTATTTCAATGTTTCAAAACATTCAGTTGATTAAAATTAACATTATAATGAGAGAAGTTCCTGATGGCAGATTTCTCTAATTGCGTATGTTTGAATGTAGCGCTGATGTCTAGCTTCATGTACATTTTCAAAGTTGGCAGGGCCGAATGGCCGCCATATTGAAAAATCTAGGGACCAAAGCAAGCTGAAATCCCGTATAGGTAGTACCGACAATCCTTCAATGCATTAACATCGTCTGTTAACTTTGCGAGACCTCCTCCGTCAAACATTAACTTTACCTCGTACGTTTTCGTGATATACACAAACACATACTCTATGTGTACCGTTAGCTCCTGGTAAAATGCAGTGTTTCAGTCTTAATTCAGCGAACTTTGAAAATCTGATCTTTAGATGCGGAGACTTTTCTTTAAAATGTCAGTAGGTTTCTTTCATGTTGCTCAGTATAATCCTCTTTTGTTTGTGAATATCCCCCATTCTCTCTTACTGAAATAAAATTATTTATTTCCTTTATTTACTCATTATACGGCTAACGTCATCTGAACAATAAAAAGCTACAACATATTGGTGTACAGAAGCGACGATAGCTCTTCTGGATTTCACATGTAGAGTTGACAATATTCCTTGTTGCTAGTTCTTTTACAAACCGTTTTCATGTGAGTAGATGCATCGAAATGTTTTTTCACCTTAGGAAAAGACCAATCTTCGAAAATCGTTAAAATTTTAAGTTTTATCATCATCAGTAGTTTTGTATCTTTTTTTCAATTCTTCTATGATGTATTCATTTTCTTGTTCTTCTTCTACCTCATCTATATCAAAATTCTTCACTAGGAGTTAGATCACCATTATCTCTCATTTCAATGTTCAATTACGAATTATTGTCTTCTTCTGAATTTCTGCTCTGATGACTTGAAACATTTTCCAGCAAACCTGGTACAATGGTACCTTTAGAAGTTTGACATTCATTTTATAAACCATTTTGAAGTTCTCCATCGGCATATGTTACAAATTTTCAAGTTCTGCGTAATTTGTAAGTATTGTGTGACCAAGTTTTGAAGGATACTTCGTATTACATGTCTTAAATTTTTACATTCGGTTCTACCATACTTTTCTAGATTGAAAGGATTGAAACATGAATCAAAGCGTATCTTCATTGTATCTGACATCTTCAATTATTTTTTGTCGCTCTCCTAGAAAGAAAGAAGCGCACGGGCACTCACACACGCGTCACAAACGAGGATATTATTTGCACTGTGTCACACACTCTTGGATGTAAACTTATCCCAATGTTTGTATTGCTTGGTCGACTTCCTGCCATTGCTTTGGGTGGTAAACGACTTGCTGACATCGATGAAAAGGTGTGGGCAGTGTTGCGCAAGGCCGTAAGTCCAGTGGAGGAAGACACAGGGAGCATTGACAAAGCGGTATGGCAGCGGCGCGCCTCGGCGGTCGAGAAAATGCTCTGCGCTCCGTTGAATATTATTTTTTTACGTGAGTTCTAAACAGAAGCCATATTGAAAATTTGCAGAGATGGAGATGAAAGTCTAAAGAATTTATTGCCGTTGAGTTTAAACAAAAAATCATGGGAATCATCTTAAAAAACGCGTTTTAAAAATTATAAACAATTTAAAAACACAATATAAAAATATGCAATTATTTACAAACACTAGTTGAAAGATTGCTTCTTTAGCTTTAATTTGAGATCAAGTTTAAGTTTTTACAAGCAATACATTTGGAGTTAAAAATTATTAAACATCTCGACATTGGAGAAAAATTAATATATTTCAATAATTGTAACTTCAAAAATAATCTATTCTCGGCTAAACAAAAAAATACGTGTCTCTTACTTTTCATAATAGATAGTGTAAAAAAATATTAGAGAATTTGAAACACCTCAGGTTTTTTTCTGTCCGGTTTTACGTGGAATGACCCATATATAACTATCATAATCGAGGACAAAGGGACGGCCACAGGGAATACATTAGCACGTCCCATTGTCAAATCAATAACACACATTTGGCATATTTCAAAATTTCGCCTCAGGCCACAGGCTAGCTTTACAAACAAGTTTCCTACTTGTTGAACAGTACACATCTGATTGGAAACAAACAAAATATGCTTATGGCTTATAGTAGGAGAACGTAATTAGAGGTGGATTGGAGTCACTGGGAAAAGGCAGATTAAGTTGCGACTCTGTGCTATGTTCAAAGCATATCCTGCTTGGGATGAAATCAATCGTCGTCTAGGAAAACCTACAAACATCGTCAGCTGCGTCAGCTAAAACTAACGTTTAGGGACGCCGTACTGCCTTGCCACGGTGACGATTCTCATTCTTATTCCAATCTTACTTATTGTACAATGTTCTGACCCATTTTTCAAATAAACACTTCTCATCTAACCTTTCACATATTTCTCTTTCTTTTTCCTTTCTCTCTCTCATTCCTTTTCTCTCCCTTTCTCTCTCTTCGGATCACTAAAATCACCGTTAGTTTTGTTCCCTTTCTCTCTTTCTCTAATTTATCATTCTAGGTCACTAACTCTCTTCATTTCCCTCTCATTTTAATACTATTATCTAAGTATTCAACCTTAAAAAGTGAACAAATCTCTGTGACACAGATAAACCCTTTTTGGTTTTGTTTTTGTTTTTCTTTCTGCATTGTACATTTATCCTCCTATAGAGTAGTTTAACTACTCCATAATCTAGCTATTTGTTTTTATAACCAATTTGTACTCTCCCTCAATCATTTTAAATAGCATATGAGGAACTAACCTTCAATCCATACCTCACTTTTACTACAGTACCCACATGTGTGCATACCTATGTTATGAGTACATGTTTGTGCATTTTGGATTTGCTTAATTGTACAACGTGATATGCATGCGTCCATGTGCTCACATGTGTATATACGCAAAATATTATAATTTCTATGCTTTAATTCTTGTCTAGATGCGTTTTGCTAACTTGCAATTTTTCTGTTTCAGTTCATCATTTCCTACAACTATTGCTATACCTTAAGACATATTAAATTCAAAATATTTTCATTCCTACTTAGTATTTTTTGTGCACTGTAATTGTTTACTTGTATTGCGACCTTTGTAGAGTATTGTGTCTTGGCCTTCAGCCACCATCCTGATTGAGGTTTACCTGGGTTTACTCAATCGCTTCAGGCGCATGCCGGGATGATCCATTTGTTTGAATTCCCAAGAATAAATGTAGTATACATCGTTGGTTTACGTGTGAAGGATGTTGGGTCAGGTTTTCAAGTCTTGAAAATATTCCAATTGGCAAACACTTCATAAATTTTTTAAATTTGCATTTTTAGTTTGGGGAAAATTTTAAATTCTAAACTTTTCCTTGATTTAATTTGATCGTATCCAGTTTATGATTTCTTTTTTCTTATTTTATTTACCTAATTTAATAACCGAATAGATTGGTTTTCTCTTTGTTTCAAGACTTCAACTTTTTACTTGATGTTTTTCGCTTGTATGCTGACGAGTTTTCCTCCCTTTCTGTTTTTTAGGGGTAATTCAAAAATACGTACGCAATTTCAGCTTCTTCAAACGCTCTCTCAAACAATTAGTAGTACTTAATAACATGCCACTGTTTTAAACAAGTTCCTTCTATTTTTCTTCTGTACCTAACTTACGAATCAAAAAAATAATTTCTCTAAATTTAAGTAAAATCTCGAAGTGTTTCAATCTGACATATTTGTGACTAATTTTTAATATCTCCCTAACGTAAAATTAATAAACTTAAACACACAAGTGTTGTGAGAGCGTTTCCTGGTCCTATCAACTTCTTTCTCCCTCGTTTTCACTCCTGCTTCACATGTGAGAAACCCTTCATCTAAATTGCGTACGTAATTCTCATTGAATGATCTCATTTTTATCATAAAATAAACTGTAATAAAATTTTTTGAAAGTGATCAGGCGGAAGAGCAGGCTAAATGGCCTGAGCCTCGCCACCAATAAAGACATTTATTTATTTATTTATTTTATATACTTCGGTAGAGCGGATCGCGAGCACAAAATTAAGGCCAGAATGCAGAAAAAGGACGTTGGGAAATTTTCATTCACAAACAGAACTATCAGAGGCTGGAACAGTTTCCCTGCGACAATCTTTGAACCCTTTCCTCAAAGCTTGAGAAAATTTAAAAATAAATTAGTTCCCTAAATATTTATCTATATTTTTTTAGGTCACTGTATTACTGTTAAGTTCCTACTGTTAAATTAGTAATATTTCCTATTAAGTAATTTGTTTAATTGTTATTAGTAGTAATTGTAGAAGTACTGTCATTATTATTATTATTATTATTATTATTATTATTATTATTATTATTTTATTTCTATTCGTGTAGTGCAGTGCAGTGTTGTGTAGTGGAGGGAAAGAAATGAATCACAGTTACGTGTTGTGAAGTGGCAGTGAAGTGAAATGAAGTGAACTGAAAGTGGAGTAAAATGAATTTGAGTAAGGCTTGCGCTGTGAAATTACAAGGTGTGTCCAAAAAGTCATGATATATATTTTTTTGCAGAGCTACCATTGGTCGCAGCGCACCCGAACTGATTGGGTTCGGTTGGGAGGACCCTCAGCTTTACAGCGCATCAAAGCGCAGTCTGCTCCGAGCAATGGTAGCATCAGCATCGTTGAACAAGTGCGCCTCTGTTTCGCGACCATCGTCACGACACGCGATGCGTGATGCGGTCGAACAACGTCGGGCGATCAAGATTTGCACGAAGCTCGATAAAACGCCTTCCGAGACTCACGCAGTGTTAAGCAAGTCTACGGGAGTCTGCCATGAGTTATGTGCAAGTTACAAAGTGGGTGAAGACGTTTAAGGATGGCCAGGAAGGGATCCTTGTTCTGGAAGACCATCAACAAGCAGAAACGAAGCCAATGTGAATCGTGTTCGTGAATTGATGAATTCTGACCACCGATTGAGTGTTCGGCTTTTAGCTGACACTCTGAACATCCCAAAAGTTCCGTATTCAAAATTTGTTACGGAGGAATTGCACATGAGAAAGGGTGTGCGCCAAGTTAGTGCCGAAAGTTCTGTCAGACGAACAAAAGGTTAATCGAGTGTTGATCGCAAGTGAACTGTTGGAACGTGGAAACTGAACTGTGGAAATGTGTCATTACTACGTAGATATCGTGGAAAGATTAAGAGAAAGGGTTCTCGGAGTGCGAAAAGACGTCGCCGCTACGTGGCTGTTGCATCACGACAACGCGCCGAGTCACACGTCTCTGCGCGTCCGCGAGTACTTGGCCAAGCAAAACCTGGCAACACTGCCGCAGCCACCCTACAATCCTGACCTCTCTCTGCAGGACTTCTTCCTGTTTCCCAGGATTAAAACCGCGCTCAAAGGACGTCGTTTTGAGACCATTGAGGACATCCAAAAGGCTGTGACAACGCTCTTAAACGAGGTTCCGGTTGAGGCCTTCCAGGGGGCTTACCAATCATGGGTGAAGCGCTGAAAAAAATGTGTAGATGGTAATGGTGACTACTTTGAAGAATTTTAAAGCTTTGTGCATATATCGCCAATAATTGTTTTGTAAAAAAATGTATTTCATGACTTTTGGACACACCTTGTATGTATAATTCTTAATTTTTTTTAATTAACTACTCCCTTGTAACTTATTGTTAGTCAATGTAAGCTTAATGAATATTATGTTAAGATATTCTGCCACCAATTAATAATACTTAATTGCAGAATTAATAATAAAACTAAAATCTAATTACATCTATTTCTCACTATCCTTAATAATTGAACTCAATTTTCTACATCAACAATAGTGAACATTTCTTCCGTACGGATTTTCGTTTCAGGACTTTTTATTACTAAAAACTAAACTTTTGTCTTCCACATCATCAATGGTAAGTTCGTATAATTAACTGATTCATTCTGCGAAACAGGTTTTAATATATACCGTCTACGAGAATACACAAGTTAAACTAGTGGTGACAGAGAATGGCACAGACTTTCGCGTATAATAATAATAATAATAATAATAAAAAAATTGCCTTTATTAGTGGCGAGGCTCAGGCCATTTGGCCTGCTCTTCCGCCTAACCACATTAAAAATATACATTATTTCATAAACTATGAAGAAGATCTAGGGGCAGGATACTTTCACTTCTGGGAGAGAAATCTAGGGACCATCCCGGCATACGCCTTAAGCGATTGAGTAAACCCAGAAAACCTCAATCAGGATGGCGGCTGAAGGCCGAGGACATTGACAAAAATAGTAAATCTAAATTTACTTAATACATTAATTAGAAAAATAATAAATTACAATATAAATTAATAGAAGAAAAATAATCAATGGTAATACAAAAAGTAACAAACCTTATACAATAAGAATAAATATTGTGAAATGTTAAGTAGCGACACAATATCTGCAACAATATGGTAACATAATCAAATCGATAATTATAAGTATAAAGATTAGAATATTTTCAATTTCTATATTAGTTACAATCAATAAATGTTATTTTATAAGATGTCCAACGAATAGAAAATTTAAAGTTACAGATATCAAAGACAAAAGAAATTTAATTTTAAGACAAATAGATAGTAGCAGATAAGCATTCCACACTTTATGATGATTAAAAATAAAATAACCGTCGATTTCTTGGGAATGAGAGTTTAGTTAAGTTCAAAAACCGCCCACACTACATTTTTTTGGACATTTTCTCAATTTTTCGCTTTCCTAGCGGTAGAACGAAATATTAACTTTAGAATATTAAAGAACACTAAAACCTTGACCTAATGGCAATTTTCTTAGACACTTTTGGAGCCGTTTTTAAGAAAATGGCGTTTAAGCACAACTAAAAATGCGAAATTTGAAGCTCATTTTAACAGAAATGTATGAGTTTTCGAAAAAACTTCATTTGAAGTCATATGAAGCATTTTAACTTACAAATACAATAGTGTTTCCAAATTGCTGGAGATGTGCATATTAACGGTGAGAGAGATCTTTCAAAAAGGTTACATTTGAGTAACTTTTGCAAAAACAAAAAAATACCACAAATTGAACTTTACGTCATATTAAAGTGTGTAATTAGCACTATCCGTTGGACAAGTTTTAAGAAAACAATAAACAGCGCCGAAACCATCAGTATGATTTCTTCCAAAATGAATATTCTGCAGACGATCTGCTTCCACACGAGGCGCCACGATTTTGAAAAATATTCTTCAAAATTTGGGGGTACTTTACATGAAGCCCCCCCGGACATTTTCAAAATTTTCTCAAAAAGACTCCATTTTTTTCTTTAAATTTCTTGTAAGGATAGAGTAAAATACA
Source organism: Acheta domesticus (assembly GCA_031308135.1). NCBI lineage: Eukaryota > Metazoa > Arthropoda > Insecta > Orthoptera > Gryllidae > Acheta > Acheta domesticus. The sequence goes on from JAHLJT010007948.1 coordinate 21,580, forward strand.
CTTAAAGTGGCATAGGTCCCATTCTCATGGTTAACTCTGAAGTTTCGAAAATTACAAAAGTGTGAAATTTTTTCGACGTCTTCCTAGAGCTGCAACATTGAAAATAGAGATTTTTTCTTCAAATAAAATTTTGTTGTCCAAAGTGAGTTCTTTCATTAAGGTCGTGTAAATTTTTTTGAAAAGTTTAGTAGTTTTTGTGCTATATTGCACGCAACATTTGCAATTTTAAAAATTACTACACCAGATTGTCTCAATAACGGCTCGATTTTTTTCTTTAAACATCTTGTAAAGATAGTGCTAAATGTGCTCTATGAGATGACATAAACGCCATATTGCACTATTCTTTTATTTTTCAAAAATTACAAAAATGTAATTTTTTTGACTTGCCTATCGCGTCGTTAATACGAAACATTAACGGCGAATTGTTCACATCATTACATTTATGAGTACATGTGCTTTAAATGTCAAATAAAGTTTGTCGAAAATTTAAGTTTTCTGTGGAAACTAGCTCAAAATTCCGCATTTTCGGAAACGCTCAAACGCTATTCTCTCAAAAATGGCTTCAAATTTTTTTTTCAAACTTTTCTAACGGATAGCACTAATTGCACTCTTTAATATGGCGTAATGTTCATTTTGGGGTATTTTTTGGTTTTTCAAAAATTACATGCAAGTAATTTTTATGGAAGTTCTCTCGTACCGTGAATATGCACATTTCCAGCAATTTGTAAACACTATTGAATTTGTGCGTGTAAGTGCATTAAATGACTTTAAATGAAGCTTTTCGAAAATTCAAAAATTTTGTCTGAAAAAGAGCTTCAAATTTCGCATTTACAGTAGCACTTGAACATTTTCTTAAAAAGGTCCAAATTGTTCAATGAAAATTGCTATTTTGGACAAAGTTTTACTATTCTTTAATATTCTTAAAATAAGATTTCTGTTCTACTAATACGAAACCTAAAAATTAAGAAAATGTCAAAATAATGTAATGTAATAAATGTAATGTAATGTAATAAATATGTGATGTAATAATGTAATGTAATAGTGTAATAGATAACGGGAAGCGATAGATGGCAGCTGTCAAGAATAGTGGCAAGTCCGAATAGCTAGTCGAGACCAAACGAAAAAGAAATCTAATACGGGAAAGTCTGTGCCATTCTGTAGCACCACTAGTTTTTACACGTAACGTAGCCCTCAATATTGATTAATAGCTCCACAGTGATAAAGACTGGCATATTTTTGTTTTACGGTTAGAATACGCAAAAATATTCCTTCTGAAATATTTTTACTTTTGTAGTCATTTCTTCATTTGCAGAAACATTCGTAGTCTTTTTCGTAATGTCTCGATTTTTCATGCAATGATTATTAACGGCAAATTCTGCGACTTTCATGATATCATCGAGAATTTTAGATCTTTGTCTGCGTCTAAATAATAAGTATCGTTTGTTTGATTAAAAAATTCCTTCATTCCTCCAGTCAAAATGTCAATCAGTGCAAACCAGCTGAAATCACAGCCATCTAAAGGTGACCCCCAGAAGGCTGCCTGCCGCCTACTGTAGTGCTTCGTCCATGCGTTTGAATATGACAGTGGGTTTACCTGAGCTTTTATTCACGAGGGTGAAAAGTTGTGTCCCGAGCGCGGTAGCGCGAGGGACGTAATTCTTTCGAGTCAAGACTTTGGCAAAAACCTTTAAATACTTACTCGATATATATTAAAATAAATATTTAAATACTTATTCGAAATATATTAGGTTTTGATTTGCTAAATACCTATTTATTTATAAGGAGTATTGAAAAGAAACGAGCCGGAGGCCTAAGGTCCGATTAAATTAAGAAGGTGATTGACAGTTCTATGTGACGTCAGGACGCCTCTCCCGTTTCCATGGCAGCTGCCAACCAGAGAGACAAAAACGTGACGTGTCAGGTCGCTCAGTTGCCTCTGCCGAACACGGGGAATATTTAAGCATTGCACAGCGACTTCCCTGCCGCCGCGCCGCCCGCGTGTTCTGCCTGTGCTGCGCGCGCAATGTGTACTGTGTTGTGATGAGTTGCGTTGAGGTTAGGCTTTTGTCGTATTTTTTACACTTTTACACGTATTTTTTGAAGTGTTTGTTTTCGTGTCCCGGTAACACGTGCTCAGTGGTTTTGCGACCTGGCAACGTCGCTCCCCTCCATTCACAAATGTCAATTACCTTCTTAATTTAATCGGACCTTAGGAACAAAACCTGTAGGTCAGAAGTACAGAAACAGTAGGTACCTGTAGGTCAGAAGTACCCGGCCCTGGCTGTTGAGGGACTTGCCCACTGCGACACAGGCAGTGAATAGCTGTCTCGTAAATTCTCGGGGCTGTATTGTGAAGGAGTTCCATACGTGTACTGCCGGACGTCATACTCTGAGGTGAATACTTTGCCCCTCCCAGCACTTTTTAGGGGACCAAAAATGGCGTAATCGCAGAGAGAGGAAGAGAGAAGTCTGGACTGTATGGAAGGTGACCGAGTACCTCCCAATTAAATTTTTGGTCCACTAAAAATGGCTGAGGCCAAACGATTCAACTCGGACGACGATGTAATGCAAAACCTGCGGAACAGGTTCACAACGCAGCCCCGGGAAGTGTACGAGACTGTCATCCACCGTCTTGTGTTGCAGTAGGACATGAGCCTCAACAGCCAGGATCAGCTACTTCTGACCTACAATCACTTTCAAATATTTGAAATACTCAAAACACAGTAAATACAATTGTATTGTCTTTTCACTGCAACAATATATTATTTATTAAATAATTATTTTTATTGCAAAAATTTACAGAGGAATTTTTCCTAAATTGATATTCGTCTATCGATCTGGTTGATGCCGCTGCCCCTTGAATCTGAAACCGATATTTCAATTTTGGGAGGTGTTTTACATGAAGTCCCTGGGACATTTTCAAGAGTTTCAAAAAATTGCTCTACCGTTTTTCACTAAATTTTGTCGGATAATGTGAAGGACGTTTAAGAGAATGTTGCAAGTCTTCATGTTCGTTGAAATACTGATTTTTTGAAAATTGCGAAAGTTCAAATTCTTCCTACGACTAAACTATTAGATAGAAATTTTTTCCTTAAAAAAATCTATTCCTTAAAGTTAGATTTCGAAATAAGGTCACGCACAATTTTTCGAACATTTGAGTACTTTTGCGTAATTTTGCGTGAAAATACGAGCACGTGCTGTTTTAGCACCACTAGTTTCTAAATGTAGCAACTGGATTTGTCCACTTTTCCGTTACCAGGACCCTGTAATAAGAGTTTTTCTAGCGAAAATTTGCAGTTTGTTCTCGCAGCATAAGAGAACTTTCTCTCTACTTCGCAGCGAGGAAGAAAAATATGATAAACAACGTACGCCCTTCAATGTAGAATCGCACAGCAACCCTTCTAATGTAGACGTGGATTGCAAACTTTACTGAAAAAGATGGATTGGTGGATTTTTTCAAGATGTCCGTCCGTCAGCAACACTAGCGACTCGACTACTATAAGTACGATTTCTTCCAAAATTTTCTCAAAAACGGCTCCAAATGTTTTCTTTAAATTTCTTGTAAGAATAGAGTAAAATCATGGCCACCTTAACAAGGCCTAGCCCAGAGAAAAGCGGCAACACCCCGCATACGTCCTGAAGCCGGGCTACTTTTCAGTGCGTTCAGTGCTAGTTTCCATGTCTCTTCGATGAAAACTGAGGAAAAATAGATAAATATAGATAATAGAAATAGAATAAAAATAGAAAAAAAACCTTCATCATCTGAGGCACTGCCAAGATATCTTAAAGAGTCATTGTCCATTCATGTACAACATCGATGGTCCTGGTTTATATGCAATAATAACGCTACTCAGAATTACTTTCCTTGCTTTAACGCATTTGTAATCATGTAATGCATTTAACGCATATATAATTCTGCCAATATAATTAAAGATATTTTAAATAATAAAAGGTGTTGTCCGGTATCAAATATATTTTTAAATTTAGGGTATTTTCGATCACGTAGCGATCATCAGAGCTATCTAACAAAGATGCAAGAATACACGAAATACAAAGAAAAAATAAATTATTCAAATTAATTACAAATACCTATCTCACCAACGATCTTATTAATAAAGATATTTAATGTTCTTTGAAACATTAGCTAGTTTATTTAAATTGTTCGTGTTATACCTATTTGTAGAAAATATGTTTTTTCGGGTTATGCATAAGATTGTTTATACCATTTTGAGGAACTGGAATGTAAGCAGATATATTTTATTTTAAATCGTGGTGGTTTGTCAGTTCTACACAGCTTGGTATTCCAATAAAAGTCATGTTACAGAAATATTCGCAGATCTTGGCAAAAATCTTCTTTTTGTCCACTTATGGAAGTCACAAACTTCTTTTCTGTTTTCTAAGAGAGAAGGGAGTATTATTGGACACTCAATTAATTTGTGGAAAGAAAAATATTGACACAGTTAAAATAATGGGAACAGGAACTGCATCAAATATTACGTTAAATAGTAACATAAAATGAGAAATGATATGTTGATGGGTAATGTATACAAGATACGCAAATTGTTAATATTGAAGAATCTAGTAAACTTCAATTATTTGACATACGATATTAACAAATATGGGTAAGCATTTGCCCTCTTGAACTTCCTATTTACAAAAAAAATCAACCTCAATTTTTATCATAATAAATTAACTTAAATGATAAAAAATAGATATTCTTGACTCCTCCACCACAGAAAACTTGTCCCTCTAATATTTTGTTGGATATTCATATTGGGGGGAATTTTTTTACCTCATCAATTGATTTCCCTCCCTCCCCAATAATTTGACGTTACTCGGCTCCCATGTATTCACATTTTTATATTGAGGACATACGCTTTAACTCTCAATTAGCGTCGTGGTGTCATTTTGACCCCACTCGAATTTTCGAAGTTGGATATTCTTCCTATTTTTCAAATGAGGAAGTTGGTATGCCGTTTACCTTCAAATAAAATTATTATCGTTTCATTTGAGAAGTATTGTTGAATTTCTTCCAGTTGTTTTGCAGTGGCGTGAGTGAAAATATTTGTTGGGTTTTGATTGATTGATGTTTCCGGGCGCGTCAACTACTTTGGTCATTAGTCCCGTGAGTGTAGTGTGTGTTTTTTTCGGGAGGTGGCGACGATATTTCCCCGCTGAATGGCGAGCTCTGGCGCCGAGATACCGTCGACTAGCAGGGTTTTCCCCTCAACCAGGTATCTCCCACCAGCAGGGCACCGCCCGGATAAGCTGTAAGCTCCCCAGCCGCGATAAGCTGTAAGCTCCCGACCAGTCTCCCGGCATGCGTGGTAGTGTAGTGCATGTTAGTGTAGGTGTGTGTGTAAGGGGGGAGGATAGAACAAGGAAGAGGAAGGAAGCTCGCGCGCGATCCGTGGCCCGTTTGTTAGGGTACTGCTCCGGCATTCGCCTGGTGTTGATCGGAGAAACCACGGAAAAATACCGATCACAGCAGCCGGCCGCTAGAATTCTCCTCCAGACAGCGACTGAATTCGACCTAGCTGACAAGCTAGTGTCGAAAATCCTGCTGCTGTCGGGATTCGAACCTAGGACTTCCCGGTCAAAGGGTATTTGTTGGGGTCACAGCGGTACCACCACGCCAGTTACGCAACTATGAAATGGCGTCTTCATTGAAGACTGTATTTTGGGCTGACGCGGACCATGATATCTCTATCTCTAAATGGTTAGAAGTAGAGAATGATTGTAATGACACTGAAGACATTCAAAACGGGAATGACCGTGAAGGGAAGAATTCTTGAAGATTCTGGCACGTCATCTTGCCGAACCTCATATGAACGTCCTGACTCTTGAATGCGCAAATACCGCGAGAACTTTGTGGAACCATCTCAAAAATATTGAAGAAATCTATTCCTAGTGCTAATTATAATCCACGGGAAACCAGGTAAACGGAGCGGTATGCAATATAGGACGGAAAAAATGACCGAAAAAGATGATGGTGGTTATACATGTTGCCGCTCAGTGTGTCACGAATGTCAGGCAAACATTTGAAAGGAGGGACTATAAGTCTATTTTTGCAATAATGTTGATATTTTATTATTAAATATGTGTATCAGAAATTGATAATACGAAATTATTAAGGCATTAAAAATTTACAGGTAAAATATGGTTTTATTTATGAGTATTTATCAAAAGTGTCACGAAAAAGTTAATTATTAGTCAGTTCAGTAAAAAATATATTGAATATGAATTATTTTATCTAAATTATTTTGAAAATCTTATCAAAATGTGACTAAACAGAAATAGTTCAAATTGCATTCCAAATTTCAAAAAATTGAAAAGAAGCCCTGGGGTCAAAATGTCACCACGACGCCGGTTATGTTGTAAGAAAAACTCACCACGCCAGTTGAGGGTTAAGGGGGGTTACATACAGTTATCAAATGGTAAATTTAGTGTTTTATATATATATATATATATATATATATATATATATATGTATGTATGTATGTATGTATGTATATATATATATATATGTATGTATATAAAAACTGTGCAAGCTTTTAAACTGTGCAAGCTAAATATTTTAAAAATATTATTCCTCTTTTGTTTACATTATTTACTCTTTTTTAAAATAATTAAAAAATTGTAACATCTGCAACTTTCTATATAAAGATTCCATTGTAGTAAATGTTGTTCGTGTCCATATGTTGAACGTTTGCTGAAAATTTGGAGAATTAGTTAGAAAGAAAAAAGTTATCAGGGCAACCATTTCAAAAATAGACGCTTTGAGAAAATCGGTGTTAAAATTGAAACTCATTTTACAGTTAATTAAAATAAAGTGTATTGTTTAAAACTGGACTGGGGCGTAAGTTAGTTCTTGTTCTTCATTTTTATGTGCTTTAATATCCTATTTGAGGCTTTTTCTTACTTTTCTTTCATCCTTTGTTGACAATTTTGCTATTTTCCCAGACGAGTACACTCTTCTGCATCCTCATTCTTCAAGCATTTAATCCTGTATTACTATTCTAATGGTACTCACAGTCTTCCTATTTGTTTTTTTTCTTCCACTCATACAATTGTTAAAAGTAATAACACTATCTTTATGCCAATTTCTAAAATTATTTTTAAAAAAGCCAGTCTTTCGGCACACTTTCCAAATTTTTTTAATAGAATTTGCATTTGGCATTTGCATTTGCATTTACATTTAGTATCTAGTAACATTCTAGTGACTGTCTCGTGGCTCAGAGCGAAGTCGCTCGCCTTTTACCACTGAGGTCCGGGTTCGATTCCCGTTGATTCTCATGTGAAATTTGTTCCGACAAAACGAGTTCAACTGCTTCACAAGGGCTAGTCCAACTCTTGTGAAGTGCCCTAAACCTTACCCCCTTCCTTATTCCTTCCCAATTCTGGCCGCTGGGTAGCGTACGCGGAGATGCTACCTGGCGGCCCTCTTGACGACTACGAGACGAGACATATAAATAATATAGAGCGCCCTGTTAAATACAGAGAGCGCGGATAGCAATAATTTACTCCGCGGCGATCAACGCCCGACCTAGGGCCCGGGCCACGGGCTTTAGAGACGCGTTGCATAAGGCAACAAATGTCATACCACTTATTTTTTTAGAAGATTTGGGGTCTCTTAGTTCATGGGCAACGGGTTTTGTAACTTCCATGTGTTGTGTTGTGCCTGAGGTGGCAATAGTGCTTCCTAGCACTTCTGTTTGGTTCGGGCACTAGATATGTGGTCATTAGGGCAAAGATAATGAAATGATTTCTCATCTCTTGATCTCTTGTGAAACCACATGGCCCACACAATTTGTTACACGTCTTCAACAGGAGAACTATATCCTCTTATTACATTTCCATAATAAATGTCGTAATGACACTGTCAAGAGGAATTATAACAAAAGAAATACAAAATAAAAACAAAAGAATAACAGAAAAGTATGAGAAATTCCTAGTTCAAACATACAACACTCTAGTATGAGAAATTTACAACTCTAAAGAAGATAGATGAAAATAAGAATAAATTGGCTGATCAGCACGAAGGGGAGCGGGGGCTGTCTTACTTGTAGTAGATGTAGCCAGCACAAAGTCAGATACTTTTCTTCATAACTCCCTAACCAATCAACATATCATTATGAAACCAACACGAAAGTAAAGGTAATAAACCAGAGATTATTTTGGTATTCTTAAAAAAACTCATTTTTTCGACTCCGAAAACTGTTTGTACCCCCTTAAATAATGTCATATAAAGTTTCAGGAAAACTTCACCGTTTTCTGTTAAAACAAACACTAAATTCCGCACATTCAGAAACGAACATTCAAACGCCATTTCTCAAAACCAGCTCCAATTTTTTTCTTCAAACTTTTGGAACAGATAGTTCTAATTGCACTCAAAGTTCATTTTGGATTTTTTTGTTGTTCCTTTTTTAAAAAATTACACAATGTAATTTTTTTAAAGGTCTCTCACTCTATTAATATGCACATTTACAGCAATTAGTAAACACTATTGTATTTGAGAGTTAAAGTGCTTCAAATGACTTCTAATGAAGGTTTTGGAAATCACACACGATTCCTGTGAAAAAGAGCTTCAATTTTCGCATTTACAATAGCGCCCAAACGCCATTTTCTTAAAAACGGCTGCAAATTTTTCAAAGAAAATTGCCATTTAGAACAAAGTTATACTGTTCTTTAATATTCTTAAAATATATTACCGTTTTACTATTATGAAACCGAAAACTTAAGAAAGTGTAAAAAAAAATGTACTTCGGGCAGGGATAGATGGCCGCTGTCAAGAGCATGTGGCAATTCCGAATAGCTAGCCGAGATTACAGGAAATAGAAAGTTAATACGGGAAAGTGTATGCCATTCTGTAGCACCACTAGTTCTTTTTTGTCATTTTATTTTATTAAACTTCACAAGTGCGGTTTAACTGCACAGGTGCGCTACAAACATACGTTCGCCTATTACTTGTAACTGCTGGGCAATATTATATGAACCTGCAAAAATTTTTTCAACCAGCAAAACTTTTTTTTCCGCAATGAGACTCGAACTCAGGTCCTGAGTTAAACTCGCTGTGCGCCTCACCTCTATTCTACCCCAACCCAGCCGCTTCCGCGTACTAACTAGAGCCGTCGCATGAAAATCTAATTCTCAACCCAACATAGCCAATGAGCTCTTACCAAAATTCTGAGAGATCAACGAAAATGAGACTCACCGTTCTTTTAAACGTCCTTTGTTTTATAAGGGGGGGAATAAACAAAAACTAATGATGCTACAGAATTGCACAGACTTTCTCGCATAAGTTTTCATTTTCGTTTGATCTCGACTAGCTATTCGGACTTGCCACAACTCTTGATAGCTGCCATCCATAGCCGCCCAAAGTACATTTTTTTCACATTTTCTTCATTTTTGGATTTGCTAAATAGTAGAATAGAAATATTACTTTAAGAATATTAAAACACAGTAAAACCTTGTCCGGAATGACAATTTTCGTTGACAAATTTGGAGCAGTTTTTAAGAAAATGGCGTTTAAGCACTACTGTAAATGCAAAATTTGAAGCTCTTTTTCACAGAAAAGTTTTGAGTTTTCGAAAAACTTCATTTGAAGTCATTTGAAGCACATACACGCACAAATTTAGTAGTGTTTACCAATTGCTGGAAACGTGCATATTAACGGTATGAGAGAACGTTAAAAAAAACCTATTTGTGTAATTTTTGAAGAAAAAAATTCTCCAAAATGAACTTCACCCCATATTACAGAGTGCAATTAGCACTATCCGTTCGAATCGTTCGAAAAAAAACATTTGGAGCCATTTTGAGAAAATGGTGTTTCTGCATTTCTGGAAACGCTGGATCTTGAGCTAGTTTTCACAGAAAAGTATTCAATTTCCGAGAAACTTTTAAATTTGAAAACTTTAAAAATTTGACATTATTTAAAGCACATGTACTCATAAATATAATAATGTAAACAAATCGCCGTTAATGTAAATATTAACGACGTGAGAGACACGTCAAAAAATTACATTCTTGTAATTTTTAAAAAAAATTAAAATATGGCGTTAATGTCATCTCATAGAGGACATTTAGCACTATCCTTACAAAAAGTTTAAAGAAAACATTTGGAGCCGTTTTGAGAAATTCTGGTTTTTGTAATTTTTTAAAATTGCAAATATTGCGTGCAATATTGCGCAAAAACTACTAAACTTTTCAAAAAATGTACAGGACCTTAATGAAAGAACTCATTTTGGACAACAAATTGTATTTGAAGAAAAAATCTCTACCTTCAAATTTGTAGTTCTAGGAAGACGCGAAAAAAAACACGCTTATCAAATTTTCGAAAATTCGGAGCTAACAGCGAAAATGCGTCCTATGCCACCTTTATATGTGTATTTTATTCTATACTTTCAAGAAATTTTAAGGAGATATTTGGAGCCGTTTTAGAGAAAATTTTGAAAATGGGACTTCATGTAAAGTACACCCAAATTTTTGAAGAATATTTTTCAAAATCTCGGCGTCTCGAGTCGAACAGTCTGCGGAATATTCATTTTGGAAGAAGTCGTACTTATGGTTTCGACGCTACGGTTGTTCACAGACGGACGTTTTGAAAAGAACTACTTTTTCGTATCAGGGGACTACACAACGTGTATTTCCGTTGAAATCTCGAAATCGATTTTCCGCAGCATTACATATATTTTTCTATACTACGTGTATACTCCGTATATACGTACGTGTACGGGAAACTAAAAAATTGGAGCGGTTTACAGAAAACGTTCTTTATATAATTAACACTGATTTCAAACCATTAACTCTGTGAAAAGTATTATATTTTTTTCAAAAAAGTGTACATGGGGTGTGTTTCAAAGAGCTCATTTTTTAGAACAGACTTATACAAAAATTATTATCTTCAAATTTGTATTTTTGAAATGTTAAGTTTTCGCATTTTTTTTAAATAGGGAAAGTTCGCCGAAATTGGGAGTAGCATTGTCTTTTTGTCGTCCTTTCCTAAATACGAAGAAAAAATCTACACAAAAAAATTGGAGTATTTTTGTGAAAAAAATTGTTTAAAAATTTTTAATTTGCCTATATTTGATGCAAAATAATGTGAAAACTACTCAGATCTTGGAATAAGTTAATGTACATTTTATCGAAAATGTCTATTCTGTCGATTTTGCCGTCAAAGAACAGTTTTTCACCGAGAAAAGTAGTGACGCTATTACAGCACATACTCTCTCCGTTATTGAAAACAGCCTCGTAATATTGAAATATTGCAATTTTCGAAAAAGAAGCAATATTCAAAATTGGGCAAGCACCATATTTCTTAACGTTCCTTATTACGTCAGTGAAGAAAATTTTAAGAATAAATTTGGAGCAGTTTTTGAGAAACAAAAATTTTGGTAATCTTCAAATACAAATTACGCAAAAACTATTGTTTTTAAAAAAATTGTACGTGACTTTTTAAAGAGCTAGTGTTGTACAATAGACATCGAGGGAAAATTCTCTAACTTCAAGTTTATAGTTTAAAATTGTTTTTGCAATTTTCCAAAAATCAGGGAATTCAGCGAAAACGAGACTTGCACCATTCACTTAAACTTACTTTTCACTATTCAACAACAAAATGTAATAAAAAAATATGGATTCTTTTTTTAATTTTGAAAATGTCCGAGGGGCTTCGGTGGTAAGTACCCCAAAATTAAATATCGGTTTCAAATTCCAGAGGCCGCGAAAATCAGCCAGAACAATTGGGGAATATCAATTCCGGAGAAATCGGCTCAACAGTTTAGGCGCTAGCGTAGACCACAGACGGACAGGCGGACGTTTTGCCGTCAATCGACTTTTCGGCAACAAGAACCAGCAAAACAAATTCTGGTTTCACCACGTATTGGAGTTTTTTCTATATTTAGCAACGGAATTTATCCACTTTTTCGTTACCAGGGCCCGCCAAAATAAGTCTTTCTGGCGAAATTTTGCCGTTTGCTGGCGCACGATTACACATCTTTCTCTTCTTAAGAACTTTCTTCGCAAAGGTGAAAGTAAAAATCAATCTTCAATATTGTAGTTGTATGAAGACGTCGGAAAAATTGAGCTTCTACAATTTCCGAAAAATTTGCAATTTCAACGAAATGAGATCTTCAATCTTAAGCGTTCTTTACGTTACTCCAGGACAGTTTAAATCAGAAAATTTTGAGCAATTTCTGAGAAAATTTTGAAAATGCTTTGTCGTTTCATGTGAAGTGACCTCTAAAATCAACACATGTTTGAAACTCGTAATCTCGAAATCGTTCAGATTGGGGAACATCAATTTTGGGGAAAATCAATTTTGGAGAAAATCGGCCGAATAGTTTGCGCTGCAACCACGACCGGCCGGCCAGACAGACACAGAGATACACACAGACAATATAGACACAGATACAGATAGACACAGATACAGATAGACACAGATACAGATAGACACAGATACAGATAGACACAGATACAGATAGACACAGATACAGATAGACACAGATACAGATAGACACAGATACAGATAGACACAGATACAGATAGACACAGATACAGATAGACACAGATACAGATAGACACAGATACAGGTAGACACAGATACAGATAGACACAGATACAGATAGACACAGATACAGATAGACACAGATACAGATAGACACAGACAGACGTGTAATAGCTGTAGGCGGTTCCGGGTTGAGGAGGGAGGTTCGGTTTTAGTGAGTAAATCTCTGCCTAGTGTCTTCTGAAGATTTCCACCTACCTTCGTTAAAAGAAGACAGACATATACAGACCCCACAAAACACTAATTCTTACTACAAAACATGGTAGAGAGAGTACTTTACCATATAAATGAACAAGATTTATCCACTTTTTCGTTACCAGGGCCCGGGAATAAGAGGTCATCCATAAATTATATAACGCTAAAGGGGGAGGGAGGGGGTCTGAAGCAACGTTATGCTGAATTTTAAAGAGAAAGGGAAGTGCGTTACAAGGGGGAGGGGTATTGAAAATATTCGAAATTAGCTTTACGAAATTTATGGACGGCCCCTAAGAGTTTTTCTGCCGAAAATACAGTTTTCCGGCGCATGATTACAATACTTTCTCTTCTTATGAAGTATGTGCGAGACAGTAAACTTCAAAAACATAGTAGACCCCGGTATAGTTCTTATGAACACCCGTACATAATAGTTTAAAAGAAAACTCTTGTTGCAAAACTCGCTATTGCTGTCCCACTGCTATATTGTTATTGTCCACAAACTGAATTGGAATGTGGCAGTAACTACATCCCATTAAAAATAAACATTCCTAACGATTACTTTCAGCAATTCCATTGTGACCCTCTATGGAATTGTCCATACAGGGTCACAATGTTGTCGGCGTGTTAATAGCAGACTGGCTCAATCTTTGGAAGATAATAGATATTCAACATGACAGTTCGCGAATATGAAAGCAAGTGGATGCAGCATTCCACAAAACAGAAACATGAATATAATCCACGCACCAAACATGATTGTAAATAAATCCTGAAGCACTACGTACAAAATAGATACCTTCGTGGAATGAACACTGTTAAATACACTTTTAAAAAAATTAAAAGGCTTCAAATAGAAACAAACATTACTGTACTAATATTAACGAATTCAAATTCATTAGGATTAGTGTGTCTGTGGGTATCTATAAATGCACCACCCTGAAGTCCAACTTCACTGAAAAGCAAACAATTGTCATTTACATAACATGAATTGCAAACGAATGGGCCTCTTAGATCAGACGTCAATGAGAAATGCATTTAGAAGTACCTTTTAAATATTGCTTTATTTAAAATTCGCTCACATAAAACCACTATACAAAGTTACAACCAACATTTTATTCTCCTAATTCCAATACGAGCTTTGACCGACTGAAAGCATATTTTGAAGTGACCGAGATTCACAAACAGGCATTGCTATCAAATGGCAATATTTCAAGGAATGTCACTAAAATTCCCTGCTTTTTCATTTTCCCTTAATTTTCCATAGTCTAAATATGTGCAATATTGAGCAATGTTTCCATTAATGTGCACCACAATTCACGAATGGGTTGAATGCTTCGCACATACGTACCTCAAGTTTCTGAATAATAGTTTCGCGAAGTACACGATACATTTCACCATATCACGTTATTATAATCCTAGCTCCGAGAAGTACAAAATGCGCTGATAGATTTTGCAATTTAAAGCTGCTATTAACTTGCGAACATTTGTAACCAAATGAGGTAATTTACGCCGCATGAGGGCCGACATACCCTGGAAGTGATGTGGCCTCGTTCCCGCGTTCTGTGATGTTTGTTTGGAAAGACAGGCTAAGGGCCGGTTGCATAAACGTTCGATATGGAATCCATAAGCATATTGATTCTATAAAATAGTCTACAGCGGCAAAACGTGTTTCTGAAACGACCAATACGACTTATGGAACCTACAAAATGTTCTATATCTTATAGATCCTGAGATATGTCTACAAATGCTTATAGAATCTACAAATAAGCAACATGGCGACACTGCGCACTGCTGCAAGCATCTGTTTACTAGTGTTTGAGGTTATTGGTGGTTCTTGGCGTCCGTGTTGTGATATAATATTTTATTAGAATTTTATTTGGTGTGTAGGGTGCGTTTTTGGTAGTATTTTTGAGAGTTGAATTTTAGTGAATATTATTCATACAGACATATTATTTTACTTTTTATTTAATTCTTATTTAAGTACAGTTTATTCTTTATTAAACTGTACTTAAATAAGAATTAAATAAAAAGTAAACTAATATGTATGTATGAATGAATATAATGCAATAAAACGAAATTGCTACTGAGAACGTATAGAGACTAACCAACACTCCGCCAAAACCACCTCGCCAGAGCTCAGCACACACTAGGAACGTGAAAAACGAAACACAGAATACGCACTATTCAAATATCGACTGTGTCGCTATCTAGTGATGGCATTTTGAAGTACTTATAGAACCTATAGTTATAGATTCCACACATTTGCTTTATGCAACGGTGAACGGCCTGTGGAGCCTACACATTTTGCAGAACCCATTGCTATGGAACCCGTATGGAAAGCTTTATGCAACCGGCCCTAAGACACGCACAGGTCCCGACCCTCTCGCTGGCTGCTCGAACTGCGAATGAAAGCGACCACAGGCGAAGGGCTCCGCCGGGCGCGTTCGGCTCCTCGTGCTGATTCCCCCCCACCCCACCCCGATGCGCCAAGGCCGTGGGAAGTAAGGGGAAAGCGGAGGGAGGGAGGCCGCCGAAGGTGACAATGCGATGTTGGAGGTGGAAGAAACAGTTGCCTATCAATTTTGCGAATTTAAGCTTCCGAAAGTAACGTTTCCTATTTTCTTTTTTCCGAATGTGAAATTCCGAATATACTTTTTCAGAATACTAACTATTGGAGCAATACGATGGGACAGACATCCCTGTATTAGTTTTTTTTATTTTTTTATTTCCTTGGGTCTGGGCTAGCTTTTTCGAATTGACACATGTGCCAGCTGTCATCAATCGCCGCCCAAAGTACATTTTGTTAATTTTTCAGTTTCCTAATGATAGAACGGAACTATTAATTTTAGAATATTAAAGAACATTAAAACCTTGTCCTAACTGGCAATTTACTTTGAAAAATTTGGAGCCGTTTTCAAAAAAAAGGCGTTTAAACGCTACTAGAAATGAGAAATTTGAAGCTCTTTTCACAAAAAGTTTTGAGTTTTCAAAATACTTCATTTGAAGACATTTAAAGCACTTTCAACTACAAATACAATATTGTTTACAAATTGCTGGTAATGTGCATATTAACGGAGTGAGAGACTTTTCAAAACAATTACATTTGTGTACTTTTTTCAAAAACAAAAAATACCCCAAAATGAACTTTACGTCATATTAAAGAGTGCAATTAGCATTATCTGCTCGAAAAGTTTGAAGAAGAACTTTGAAGCCATTTATGAGAAAATGGCGTTTGAGCGTTTCTGAAAATGCAGAATTTTGAACTAGTTTTCACAGAAAATTATTCAATATTCCAGAAACTTTATTTGACATTATTTAAAGCACATGTATTCATAAATATAATACTGTGAACTAATCGCCGCTAATGTTAATATTAATGACGTGAGAGACAAGTCAAACAATTACATTTTTGTAATTTTTCGAAAAACAAAAGAATAGAGCAATACGGCGATACATCTCATTAAGTACATTTAGCACTATCTCTACCAAAAGTTTAAAGAAAACATTTGGAGCCGTTATTAAGAATATCTTGTTTTTGAATATTTTTTTTAAATTTCACATATTGCATGCAATATTGTGCGAAAACTGCTAAAATTTCCAAAAATTGTACAAGACCTTAATGAAAGAACTCACTATGGAGACAAATTTCGTTTGAAGGAAAAATCTGTCTTCAGTGTACACTGAGAGAAATGCTGTAGTGGAATGTACTAAATAAGTTTAGTAAGCGATCGTATCGTAAATACAATTATTCGTGTAGTAAGATTCACTAAACATGATTTAGTTTGGTTTAGTACATTAAACAACTCATAATCGTGAGTGAATGAACAAAGAGAATTGTCAGTGGTACTATTCTTGTTTTGTAGATAAAATCATTTGGTGAGATCTACGTTTCATGTCGTCACACTTACTAAACTCTGTTTAGTAAGCACTGTTTACCAAATACTGTTTAGTAAGCGCGTGTTCTCAGCAACCTGCCCAATTGAAATAGCTATAGAACCCGTCTGAAGTGTGAGAATTCAACACTGTATATAGCATTATATGCTATATAAATGGCGAGTTTAGTATTTTACTGGTTTTCAATAATTATGTTATATTCTAAATTAACGGTAGAAATACTGTCGACACGCTAGGGTGTGTCAGGTAACCCAAGTTCAGGATGTGCAAGTCTGCGGGTCGGAGGATGGGTGACCGCTGCGGAACCCTAGTTGCTACCTGCTTGGAGGGACCGAAAGAAAGTGTTACCTTTCACGTTTCCTTTAGTTATTTTCACCGCACTGTTTAGTAAATAGTACTCAATGTATCTTCTCCACTAGATGCCATTCGTCCCGGGCACGACCTGTTTAGTTAACATTACTATACGTGCGTTAGTGTCTTTAACTAAACAGCAGTTTCGTGAACTTGAGTAAGCACTTTGTTCTACGAAAATCTACTATACTGTTTAGTTGAATCTATTACGTGATTAATTGTATGAACTAAACATTTCTCTCCGTGTACCCCCGGATAAGACGGTAAAACGTTCCCCTCAACCAAATTACATATGAGTAGTTACACGAAAATTCTAACATAAAAATAATATTTTTGAAAGGTTTCTTAGCCCCCATCCATCCACCCACACCCCTCTACAGCCAAAAACGTCTTTTTTGAATTTCAATTTTTTCGTCAACTTAACACTATTTTATCTGACTGAAAAAATGTGATAAATGAGAAAACAATTTGTACAGTTTTGGAAACAAAAATTGATCGCGGCCGTCTGCGGCTAAGTTCAGCTTGTGCACGGCTTGGACAGCCCTTGTCATGACGAAACGTCGCAGGCGGAGTCTCACAAATCTTTGCAGCCAATCTCAACACAGGGGGGAGCGACCTAACAAACTTAACGTCGTACAAAATGGCGGGCGTTGCTAGTTCCGATGTGAAAATATTTTCAAATAAAAATACAAGGAATGAAACACTTTTACGAACATTAAAGTAAATTTATTCAAATATATATGAACACATACATTTAACCACTATTAACACAATTCTTTTTGAAGAAATTACGTTGATGTGAGATAAAATAACACTAATTTTAGACAAATTACTTTCTTATACGCATTCTAATTCCAATATTGTTATTCATACACAATCCATGAACTTTATCAACTGTCCAGATTTTTTCCATAAGAAAAACTATTATAATTGCACATTTTCAAGTGTTCATAAGTGATTCTAAATGTTGCAAAAATTGCAAAACACTGTCTTTCTGCATTCGACAGAAAATTCCTAGGGAACCATTTCAATACAAGACAATAAAATTCAAAGACCAATTGTATATTTATTATTAAAGCAACAATTAAAGTAGATATTAAGCAATCAATTTGCATCTCTGGTCAAAATTGTTATTTTGCGATATTGAACTTAGGGACAATTTGGGCCACTCTTCCGCAGGAATAACGCACATTTCGAAATTGTTTATAAAATTGTTAATTTTGCAAAATTTTTAATTCGCAGTTTTCGGTTCTGGGCCATCAGGGAACTCTTCCCACTTTAGAATTGCAAAAATTGGAAATTGTTTATAAATTTACAAATTTTGCAATATTTCTTTACTCTCTCATCGCCATTGCCTTTCAACAAGTTGTGAAATTCCGCAATCCGATCGGCGCTATCACCTTTTCTTATGCAATTGTTTATAGGAAATTAGCATCTGATGCCAACCCTCATTTGTTTTACAGACTATCCTGTCGCTTTTGGCAGTCAAGTATATGGTTTAGTTCGTTTTGCAGTGTCTCGCTTTCCGCCGATTATATTGTATTAACGATTTCTGACTTAACGGCAAATCAATGAAAATTGCTGCAAATGAACTATTGCTCATTTTTATCTTTCAACACTTTCTTTGAATTCTTAATACTTTGTTTGAACTGCCGTTCCCATATTATAATTTGTCTGCGTTATAAATAAATTATCAAAATGCCGAAATTGTTGCCCTGCGAATGTGAAAGTAAAATTTCACTGCGTGTTTGCCTTTATTTCAGTCAATGGTGCCAACTGCACGCCGATATCTTTATCGTCTAGTGATGAAATATATTATAAACCAATTATTTTGAAAAATGTATTTTGATGGAGCGGTGGCACATACTATTATTACTAACTAAAAATTTTGTATCAAGAAGTTTATATATCGGATTGTTTTTTTGATTTTTTTGAAGTGCCCGTTTGAGCTAACCAGATGAAAGTTTTAATTCCATCTGTTTCTCTATTACCGTCAAAATTGCAGCAAATATTAGACGGTAATACGAGACTGCTGCCGAAATTCGCAGTGCGATGTAAGGAATTATTTCGAAACACCCTAGTGATACATTCTGGAGCTTCATATTTTCGGTTTTTATTAATAATAATTCATAACTAGCCAAGTTTGAATATAGATAATTTTAACATTTAATCCACGATACAAGTGTTGTGTAGCAGAGATATTCTTTGAAACATTTTTAATTTTGCAGAAATTGAACAATATTTGATTTTTTAATAGAACTACATTGATTTTTTTACTGAAATGATTAGATTATTTGAAGAGGAATACAATATCTTAGTTGTTACTGACTTAAAAGAAATATAGAGTAACAAATATTTTACCTAAACTTGCTTTGAAATTATGAACAGTTGTTGGTACGGGAAATATTTGCCTTGAGACGCCAGTGCGGCGATCGCCTTTGGGACACTCGGCATTCGCGATGCCGCGACCTTTAGACTGCAATGGTAGGAAAGTGATGAGATGTATGCCTGCATAATGTAATCATGGCAGGGAATGCTTAGAAATGGACATCAATGTTAAAAAAGTCGAAAAGAACGATGTAAGAAACTGTCAGCTTAAGAAAGAAAATATTAAAGCCATTTTCAGACCTAACAAGCATTGACCTTAATTTGTAACGGCGACAGAAACAAGCCTACATTTTAAAACATTTCAAGTAGAAGGCAAGGGATCAATAGGTTAAGATGTTTTACAGTAATATCTCGAGATAATTAAACAGAACATAGATTGGCTGCAAGTTTTTAATATTCTTTATTGTTAATCTACTTCCTCCTTTATTCATTAATATATCAAATGTATAAAAAGAAAACAAAATGTGTATTGTAGAACTACTCTTCTGAAATATATTTTCAGCATGACTTTTACTAATATATCAAGGAGAATTTTGAACAAAGAAAATTCATACCAATTGTTAGGGCAGGTCCAAACACCGGCCGCATGCGCGATATATAGGTAAATTGCAAGGAAGAAGGAATTTAATATATTGTGCTATTATTCTTACTTTCACAAAAATAAAATTATTTTTATATTGTAGACCGTCAAAACCTACCATGAAAATGCGCTCGTAAAATAAAATGCTCACCATCAACAGAAATGCATTAAAGAAGTTTCCTCGGGAAGGGAATCAAGCATCAACAAAGATTTCTAGCGACAGGAATTCATTTCCGCGTTGAACTGTTACCCATTCATTAGAAGAAGTTAATTGTGGGACAACAGTTTATTAAGAATTTAAACCAAAACAAACCGCTACTTTTTGTCGGGGGATGTATAAAACTGCATTATTCTTTTTATTATCTGTTCAACAGTTTTTGTGTGTATATCCAAGCAATATACCGGGAGTCCCACCAACTAAGGGACACTCCCTAACTTCTAAATCTAAACGGTTCCCGATATCGAAATGCGGTTTTCGCTCAACAATGCGAATCATGGGGCAAGCAATTTGCCGTGGAGATATTGTTCGAAATATTTTTAGGTTTTGAGAAATTTAATCACCTTTGAGTTTTTAAATGCAATCATGAATTTTTCTCACTAGATTAGAGAGATCATAAATAGACGAATACAATGATGTAACATATATAAATGTTTTGATAGTATTTTGAGTTTAAAAATATTGTTTTTGACATGTGATTTTAAATTATATACTTGAGATTTCAGGAAAAACTACACGTTTCGTTTAAAATCTCATGTCAGAATGTATAATTTTATACACAAAATACTATAAAATATTAGCGTATGTTACATCATTGCATTCTTCTTACGATCTATCTATTGCTAGTGAGAAAATATATGGTTCCCTTAAGAAAAACTAAAGATTATTTAATTTCTCCAAAACTAAAATACTTTAAACAATATCTCTACACCATATCTCTTTTGTCTTGAACCATGATTATACATTCTTGAGAGAAAACCCTATTTCGATATTGGAAACCGTTTAGAAGTTTTGGGGATGGTCAATAGTTAGTGGGACTCCCTTAAAGTAGGACTAGTTAGTGAGATGTATTTCAGTAATTCAAGTTTTAATTCCGTTTGATAGAAGATGCCACACATCAGAATTATTTGTAATTGTCTAAATAAATTGGAGCCATTTTAAACGTTGTCCGCAATTTCGCACAATAACTTATACAAGCAATTTAAATACGTTAGTTTATGTAAGAAATTGAAAGGTGTATTCGTTTGGCTCAGTGGTAGAATCCTTACTTCCAGAACTCTAGGCTACAGGATCGAATCCGGTGCTTGCCCGGAATTGGTTTGCTTATCAGTGATTTGTTTTTGTCAAATTAACTGTATTACAAAACTTTTTCCATAGCGTAAATATATTATTTTGATTTTAAAACAAGGTGACCGTGAAAAGGGCTTTTTATCTTTCTATGAAATATTTGTTTTTTACTCTCCAAATTTGATTAGAATTTTTTATATTAATTGTTTATTCATAAATATCTTATTCTAGGAAATACAAGAAAGACATTAATAAGGAAACCAAAAGTCCTGGTTTTCTAATGCGATAATTCGCTCTCGCAGGGCTTGGCTATGGTGAGCCATGTCGAATAATGAAAACAGATTTGCTTAGCCGCGAGTGAAAATATTGATTTTTCTTTCTTACAAAACGGCAACGCCGCACGGCCCCTTATCTCATTTTGACCTGGAATCGACAACACGGAAGTACTGCGAAGAATGCAATTTAAGATCATATTATTTTGATCTGAATACCGCACGTGCAGACAACCTATTACCATTATTTTATAATTGCTGGTTTGCTTTCTTTTTTCGCAATCGTGAATTCTGCTTACATTATACATAACTTTGACAAGACAAATGTATAATTTTGCACTTTAGTGAATTTTTTTGTAATGTAGAATGAAAAAAAGCTACGAAGAGTAGGACTCGAGCCCGCTGCTTCCTGAGTCCTAGAGAAACCCTTTGACACTGAGCCATTCATTCGCTCTTCTCACACTCTTCTTATAACAACACATTTCATATTTTAAAAAACTTGAAACCAACAATTCGTTTGCAAAAATTAATGTAAATTCAGTTTTGTAGGCAGGAATCACGGATGTCTTTTACCTCTGTACTACTACTATTTTGCTCCCAATAAACGTTGAAGTGTTTTATACGTACTCCAATTAAATAAAAGTAATCTTCATAGTTCGATCTATAGAACTTAGATTTTTAAAAAAGGTAGTGGTGCTACAGAATGGCTCAGACTTTACCGTATTAGCTTTCTATTTCCTTTGGTCTCGGCTAGCTATTCGGACTTGGCACATACTCTTGTCAGCTGCCATCTATCGTCGCCCAAATACACTTTTTTTAAAGTTTCTTCATTTTTCGATTTCCTAATAGCAGAACGGAAATATTATTTAAAGAATATTAAAGAACAGTAAAATCTCGACCTAACTGGCAATTTCCTTTGAAAAATTTTGAGCAGTTTTTAAGGAAATGGCGTTTAAGCGCTACTGTAAATGCGAAATTTTAAGCTCTTTTTGACAGAAAATTTTTGAATTTTCAAAAAATATCATCAGACGTCATTTGAAGTATACCAACTTACAAATACAACACTGTTTACAAATTGCTGGAAATGTGCATATTGAGGGTGTGAGAGATGTTTCCAAAAAAATATATTCGTCTATTTTTTAAAAAATCGAAAAAATACCCCAAATTGAACTTGGCTTCATAGCACTATCCGTTCAATTAGCACTATCCGTGCAATTAGCACTATCCGTTTGAAAAGTATGAAAAAAACATGGACCCATTTATGAGAAAATGGCATTTGAGCGTATTAGGAGTTTGGTTTCACAGAAAACAATTGAGTTTTTGAGAAACTTTATTTGACTTTATTTAAAGCACATGTACTCATAAATATAATAATATGAACAAATCACCTATTGTAATCTCGAATCGCTAATTTAATATTAATGACGGGAGAGATTCAGGTCAAAAAATTTCATTTTTGTAATTTTTGAGAAAACAAAAGAATAGAGCAATATGGTGTATTATGTCATGTTATAGAGTACATTAGGCACTATCCTTACCAAATGTTTAAAGAAAAAAATTGGAGCCGTTTTGGAGAAAATCTTGTTTTCACGTCACATTTCCCGCAATTTGTAAACATTATTGTAATTGCGAGGTAAAGTGCTTCTTATAACTTTAAATAAAGTTTTTCGAAAACTCAAAAAATGTCTGTGAAAAAGAGCTTTAAATTTCGAATTTAGGGCATCGCTTAAACGTCATTTTCTTAGAAACGGCTCCAAATTTTCTAAAAAAATTGTCATTTATGACGAAGTTTTGCTGATCATTATTATTCCTAAAATAATATTTCCGTTCTACATTTACGAAACCGAAAAATTAAGAAAATATAAAAAAAATGTAATTTGGGCGGCGATGGATGGCAGCTGGCAAGAGTATATGGCCAGTCCGAATAGCTAGCCGAGACCAAAATATACTAGAAGACTAATACGGAAAAGTTTGTGCCGTTCTGTACCATCACGTTTTCATTTATATTGCAAAGTACAGCTATAATTGATACCATTAATACGTGAAGTCTTAGTTTTAAGGCCATTTTTAAACAAAAAGCAGAATGCTATGTTTAAGTTAATTAGGAATTTTACGCTAAATATAAAGAAAAAATTAAGAGTAACAAAAATAACTGACGAGAGGGAACATTTTTGGTAAATTCTGTGGTGGCAGCAGTATTTTTTTTTTTTTTTTTTCGTTTTTACAGAGTTGGAATCTATAAGAAAATGTATAAAAATCCTATGGAGTTTTTTTTACTTTCAGACCATGTGTAATAAAATGAAAGTGACGGCCCCGTGGCCGAGACCGCTAAAGCAGTAGTGCCATAGTGGTCTTGGACCGTGGTGTCACGTATTCGCGTCCCGCCTCGGGCATGGTTGTATGTGTTCGTCCTTTCACCGCCTCTCATCACCATATCGTGTCATCATCATGTCATAACGTTACTCCCAATAGTGGTCGCTAATGACACTGTAGTTGATGCGACCTTAAACAATAACAACAAAATAAAAGTACTAGTATAAACACGTTTTATAAACAAAAGCTCTAAAGAGAATTACATCCACAAGATATAAGCAAAGAGGTGATCCGATGATTGGCGGAAAAACTCTCGTAGAGGCAACGTCTTACACACAGCGTGATAAAGTGAATAACATGGAAGCTAATCAATTGTCTTTCACTCCTACTTGCGAATAGTGTTTTAACTCACCCTGGAAAATGTTATGTTTGTATGAATATTTGTCACTTTTCAAAGTTGATACCATTAAAATCTAGAGCTTGGAAAAACGATCGCACATAATTAAACAGATATGTACCCACTGATTATCAGTTAAAATTAATTTATCATCAGTTGTGATAGTCACACAAAAGATCGGTTCTACTTTGAAAAAAAAACAAAAAACAAGCGTTTATAAAAAATTTCCTCGGTTACTCTTTCTCCGTGTGTTTACATCTTCAGCAAACATCATAATACTTGTATATTTCGATTTGCTTGCGTTTGGGTTTGATTGATTGATTGAATAGGGTTTAAAGGGCGCTTCGACTGCTGTGGTCATTGGCGCCCATGCCAGAGTATTTGGAGAAAAGAATATTCAGTGTTGCATATGTAACTTACTCACTGTTTAAAAGCATGTACATGGGCTAAAAAGGAGGCTCGAATTCTGCATCAAGTATACATGTAGAAATGGAAGAAGGAAAATAGAAAAAGGGCGCGTAAAATTTATCTTAAAACGTAAAATTGGCTGTAAAGGGGCCAAAAAAACAACATAAAACATTGTTCTTTCAAATAAAATTATATATTCTGCTTTCTCTCAAAAAACAAAAAAGTTTTGAGAGCGCAGAATCGTCATCCCCGAGCACCACTTGTAGCGAGTTGCCCAGGTCATGTCTTCGTCGACTGCCAACAAATTTCCTACAGTACAGCAGGACGTGTTCCACGGAAAGAACAGTCTGGCACGAGTCACAGATGGGGGGAGTTTCATTTCGAAGAATGAAACCGTGAGAGAAATGGCAGTGTCCGATACGAAGACGGGTTAAAATAACTTCCTCGCGTCTACAGGACCGTGATGAGGAGCGCCAGGGATACACAGAATTCTTTATCGCACTTAGTTTGAAAGTGCTATTGTGCCACTCTGTTTGCCACGCTCTAAGCACGGATCGTTTCAAGAAAGCCTGAACATCGGATAATGGCACAGAAGGGATGTCGATACGAGTTTTACGAGTCGCTGATTTCGCCGCCTGGTCGGCCAGTTCGTTCCCTCTGATACTCACGTGGCCTGGGACCCAACTAAGTACCAGGTCATAGCGGCGGGACAGAAGACGATGAATCAGGCTTTGAACGGATCAAGTCAGGTAGTCTGACGAAGGACGGGAGACAGCTTGAAGAGAGCTGAGAGAATCGGAACAGATAACTACTCGCCGCAACGTCGCTGATTCAATGTATTTTAGGGCCTCAAAGATTGCACACATTTCGGCAGTGAAAATACTGCATTTGGAGTGAAGCCGAAATGATTTGGTGGCCCTGATACAGTAAAAACCACATGCCACCGCGTCGCTGCACGATGAACCATCCGTGTATAAGAATAAATGATCCGGATAGGATTCTCTCATATCCAGAAACTGCTTCTGGTAAACCAGAGGACTAGTAGTTTGTTTGGGTAAATGGGAGAGTCTGAAGTCAATACTGGGAAGGAGGAGTTTCCAAGGGGGGATCCGGTCACTTGTGGGTCTCACAGGGGTGGGAAGTTCTACATTTAATTCCCGGAGAAGATTTCGTAATCTAATACCTGGGGATGGGGTAACGAAGTTCGAAGATTGTACGAGAACTCATACTTTGGATGGATGATTATACGACGACAAGGGTGGTCAACCAGTCCCGACACTTTAGCCCCATAAGAGGCTAATAAAATATCTCGCCTTCGGCTCAGAGATGGTTCTCCAGCTTCGGCCAAGAGGCATTCGATGCGACTCGTGCGGTAGGCGCCTGTACTAATTCTTATACCGGCGTTGTGCATGGTATCTAATGGCCGGAGGGTTGATGGTGACGCTGACCCATATACAATACATCCATAATCCAAAATAGAGCGGATGAGGGTTCTATACAAACGCAAGAGACACACACGGTCAGCTCCCCAAGAGCTGCCTGTAAGGGTGCGAAGGAGGTTCAGAGGTGAGACACATCGGCTCTTCAGTTTACGTATATGATTTCGCCAAGTTAGGCTCTTATCGAAAGTAAGCCCAAGGAAAGTTGCAGAGTCCACAAAAGGTAGAAGATGGCTTCCAAGAAAAAGATCGGGGTGGTTATGAAGATGATAAATCCTGCAGAAGTGCATACAGCTAGTTTTTGATGCGGAGAATTTAAAACCTGTCGCATCAGTCCATTCCTGCAATTTGTTGAGGACAAGTTGTAATTGTCTCTCTATCACTTGAATACTCTTGGAAGAGCAGAAAATGGCAAAGTCGTCAACGAAGAGCGATGCTTTCACCGGCTCTCGGATTATCGACGCTATACTATTGATAGCGATGGCAAACAGAGTGACACTCAGAATTGAGCCCTGAGGGACTCCGTTTTCTAAATGGTGGCTGGCGGATAACCTGTCACCAAGGCGAACGCGGAAGTATCTTGAGGAAAGGAAGGCTACTAAAAAAAGGGGGAGCCGGCCCCTAAGACCCCAAGAATGGATGGTGCGAAGAATGCCGTACCTCCAGGTAGTATCATAAGCTTTCTCTATATCAAAGAAAATTGCTACCAGGTGTTGACGTAGCACGAAAGCAGTGGAGATCTGTGTGGTGAGGGTGACAAGGTGGTCCATGGTTGACCTGTTCTTCCTGAAACCACATTGGATGGGTGTAAGTAGTTTTCTCTGCTCCAGGTGCCAGACCAAACGCGTATTCACCATTCGCTCCAGAAGTTTGCATATACAGCTTGTGAGCGAGATTGGACGGTAGGTTGACGGCTTTGTCCTGTCCTTTCCATCTTTAGGAATAGGAATAATAATCGCTTCGCGCCAGGTTCTAGGGAAGGTATGTTCCATCCAAATCTTGTTGAAGATACGGAGGAGAAAGATACGTGCCTCTTCCGGCAGGTGTTTTAACATTTGGTTGTGTATTTGGTCTGGTCCTGGAGCAGAATCTTTCCCACGGGTGAGCGCACAGGAAAATTCATCCATGGAGAAAGGGGCGTTATAATCTTCCTCCAGGCAGGTAGAGAAGTCCAAACTGCATTTCTCCATTCTACTCTTCGTTTTCAAGAAGCTAGGGGAGTAGTGTAAGGAACTGGAGGAATTTTCATAATGACAGGCCAATTCAACTACTTTTTCTGGAGAAGTAATAAGATTTCCATTAATAAGAAGTCCTGGGACAGATGATGGGGAAAATCTTCCTCCGATCTGTCGGATCTTTCGCCATACTACTTTAGGCGGGGTATGGCAAGAAAGAGAAGAAATAAAGGCTCTCCAGGAAGCGGTCTTACTTTCCCGTATTACTAATCTGGCTCTGGCCCGCTTTCTTTTGAAATCGATCAGGTTTGATGCGGTGGGGAACCTATTGAGCCTCGCGAGTGCTTGCTTTCGGTCACGCACCGCGGGTGGCACAGTCAGCATTCCACCAAGGCACCGGGACGCGTCGTGGCCGACACGTAGACTTCGGGATTGCAATGGTGGCTGCGCGAAGAACGGCGTCTGTGAATTGGGCCACCAAGGTATCGATATTATTTGAGAAGTGGTCTGGCATTATAATTTTCTCGCTGAATGTATCCCAGTCGGCTCGATGGAATAGCCAGCGAGGAGGGTAGATGACGTCTAAATCAGGGACATTAAAGTGGACCAAAATGGGAAAATGGTCACTCCCATGTAGATCATCGAGTACGGTCCACTCTACCATGGTAGACAAGGATGGACTGCAGAGTGCCAGATCGATTGACGAGAAGGTGTTTGACGCCATGGAGTAATGAGTGTGATTCCCGGAGTTCAGAAGAATTAAGTTTTGCTGGTCAATAATATTTTCGAGGATAGAACCTCTCGGGCAGGTCCTCGTGCCACCCCAGAGGGGATTGTGGGCATTAAAATCCCCCGCAATAAAAAAAGGGGCGGGCAACTGAGAAAAAACATCTTCGAGTTCCTCTTGTGACACGACTTGGCCAGGGGGAATGTATATACTACACACCGTAAAAGAGAAGGATGGTAGGTGTATCCGTACGCACACTGTTTGGAGGTCGGTTCGAACGTTGTGTTCCTCCGAGAACAGGGAGTCGCGGAATGAGTACCGCAACGCCGCCGTGAGCACGAAGTCCGTCGTCTTGATCAAACCGATAGATGTTAAATCCGCGAAGAGACAGGGGATGAAGAGGGAGAAGATGAGTTTCCTGAAGACAGACTATAAATGGTTTGTGGCGAGAAATTATTAATCTTAATTCTTCTGAGTGAGCACGAAGACCATTTAAGTTCCATGAGAGAGCCATTATGAGAAATTATTTCTTTGGTTGCTTTTTTTCTTTCTCACCTTCTGAAAGGTTTTAGAGGAACTCTCGTGGGATTCCTCATCACCAGCAGAGTCATCCTGACTGCTGCTGGATAAGGTCGTCTGTGTCGGGGGGATTTCCCGACTTTTGGCCACGGGTGACCGAGATCTACAAGAGCTGGAGGATCGTCCGATGTGATTCTCGGAAACAGAAAGAGGAGGACGGGATTTGGATGACGTATTTTTCCTGGGAGGCGGTGTCTGCTTAAGATCGATTTCAGTAGAAGTTTCAGTTGAGGTGGTCGATGTCTGGTGGAGTTTCTGGACAGGTTTTTTGTACTTTGTGGGAATTATAATTTTCCCACCTTGGATGCACGCCGAATCTTCGGGGAAGTCGACCGGCGACACCTGACAACTGAAATGTGAGACTACCGCTGGGGTACAGTGAGTTTGACAACTCGCTGTTACCCCCGGGGACTTAGGTTTCACAGCACTGGAAAAGGATCGTGATAGGTCCACTGGATTCCTGGTTTGGAACCTACGCTTCGCCTCAGGGAAGGAAACCTTTTCGGTTACTCTTATTTTTTGGATTTCCCTTTCCCGGAGAAACGTGGGGCACGTGTTGTCGTTGGCTGGGTGATCGCCTTCACAATTCACACAGTGCGGTGGTTTGTCGCAGGGTTGTTGGTCGTGAACTGACGATCCGCACTTCCCGCAAACCGCGTTTACTGACATACATCGCTGCTGAGTATGCCCAAACCTTTGGCACTTGAAGCAGCGCAAAGGGTTCGGCACATACTGCCGCACACGGAGGTTGTAGAAAGCGGTAACGATCCTTTCCGGGAGAGACGGTCGGTCAAAAGTAAGGATCAGGGTAGAAGTAGGGATCACTTTCCCCTGCTCCTTCCTTCCGATCCTGTACACCTGAGTCACGCCATAGGTCTTAAAAAAGTTTAGAAGATCTTCCTCCGTTTCTGAAGCAAAGTCCTCGTGATTTACCACGCCCTTGCACAGGTTCAAGGTGGGATGGACCGTGACTACTACCTGGAGGCCGGCAATTTGCTTTGTATTTTTAATTTTTCCTATTTGCTCGTCGGTACGTGCTTCAAAAAGAATCGTTCCGTTCCTCTGACGCACGACCGCTTGGAGCTTCCCGTAAGCCTCTTCTATGGCTCGCGCCAGACGGACAGCACTTACAGTTTTAAAAGTTTTACCTTCCTCAGCGCATGACATGAGGAGGAAACGAGGGATCTTGGGTCGATCTTCTTCTCTAGAAAAGAAACTATTTAAGTCAATGGTTCTTTCGGCACATCTCCTCTTCCTTGCGGAAGAGGGCGGGGGGAAAGGTGAAATATCCATATAGATGGAATAGGTTCATCCTCGTGGTCCCCACCCACCACGGAGCCCAACAAGGGGACACTCCATCGGAGTGCCAGGGTTGCCACGAGGATATAGTGGGGGAATAACACAGCGCTGCACCGCCGTGGATTCCCCCGCTCACCCTGGAGTTCAGTACAAGACCTAGTCCGAGCCGATTGATCGGGAGTAGGTTAGCTCCCGACCGCCCGTCTAGAAGAGTCCGGGGCCAAAGCGAGTGTGTTGGAACCTACAGGGAATGTTTCCCAAAATACGTAACCAACGTACCCCTTAGTGCAAGGCGAACAGTAGCACTAGGACTAGATAGGGAAACAAACAGGTCCCTCAACTGCCAGGACACACATTCCCTCCGACACGGGTCGCCATGCACGGCAAACACATGGGTGGGCGTTCAGCATACAGAGAAGGCCAGTGAGGAAGAAAAAGGAGTGAAAAGAACGTACATGACATGAAATGAGAAGCAAGAAGATGAAAAAATGGAGAAAGGAACACTTGAGAGCCTTCTCTGCATCCCCCCGTCAGGACGTGGACCAACCCACCTCGACGGGTTGCGTTTGGGAAATAGTTTTCTTCTCTGAGAAGAGTTACAAACAGAAATGATCCCGCTGATCACAACTGGAAATGTCCTAACAATTTTGTCAAATGTAGATGAACTTGCAATGCAAATATGTTCTAAATAAAAGTTTCTATATAGTTCTATTCAGAGCAAATTTTCATTACATTAAAAAAAATTAACACAAGCTTTTTCGTAACAGTATATTTTCTTTAATAAAAGAACTCATAGCGAATAATCATTCTTCACTTTCATCGTTCATCCCTCGATCTCTCAGCGATGTTTCCGCTACGATGAAAGTGGAAACAAAGCGAAAGACAAAATTGAATTAAAACTAAATGGTGCATCGGCACGTAGTTCCTTGCATGTATGCATATACATATTACATATATGTAATAACAATATTAAAATACCACACAAGGCCCGCAGAAGTGTTTCCAATTCCCTAAAGTTTTGTCAACGCTGAGATACGAATTCACGTATTTAGGTTCAGCAAAATATTACTATGTCTACTACACTATTCACCCAAAGAATCACAGCCTCTCCGACACATAAGTTGCGCAGGGGAACTAATTTTTTTAATCGGCGTGCGTAAACTCACAATCCGACGCGTAGGGCGCCACTACTGGAAGTCTGAGATGGCCTTATTTATGAGTTTCGGGAACTTCTGTAAGAACTCAAGGTTTCAAAGTTCGAGTTAATAGCAAGTGAGCTCGACCAAGCGACCCCTCTGAAGGTCATTTCCAAACACTGAAGTCTGAGGAACGAATAGACACTGAATGTTAATGAATACAAGAAAGTATATATAGATTTGGAATAAATGCATTTAAAAAACATTTTCCCCGCAAAATTGCTCTCTCATTAAAATTAAGTGAACTCGTTTTTAATTTTCCATACCATTCACTAGAAATTTCTCTAATTACACACATTTATTTACATGTGTGTAATATTACAATGCAGAAAGACAGTATTTTGCAATTTTTGCAACATTTAGAATCACTTATGAACACTTGAAAAAGTGCAATTATAATAGTTTTTCTTATGGAAAAAATCTGGACAGTTGATAAAGTTCATGGATTGTGTATGAACAACAATATTGGAATTAGAATGCGTATAAGAAAGTAATTTGTCTAAAATTAGTGTTATTTTATCTCACATCAACGTAATTTCTTCAAAAAGAATTGTGTTAATAGTGGTTAAATGTGTGTTCATATATATTTGAATAAATTTACTTTAATGTTCGTAAAAGTGTTTCATTCCTTGTATTTTTATTTGAAAATATTTTCACATCGGAACTAGCAACGCCCGCCATTTTGTACGACGTTAAGTTTGTTAGGTCACTCCCCCCTGTGTTGAGATTGGCTGCGCAGGTTTGTGAGACTTCGCCTGCGACGTTTCGTCATGACAAGGGCTGCCCAAGCCGTGCACAAGCTGAACTTAGCCGCAGACGGCCGCGATCAATTTTTGTTTCCAGAACGGTACCATCAGAAAAAATATTTTTCAATATTTTCTCAGATCCAAATTCAAACAAAAAAATATTTTTGAAAAAAATAACAAGAAATATTTTTTACTGTATCTTAGAAGCCTCGAAAAGGCTCGAAAAAAATTTCAAAGGTTCCTCTTAAAACAAATTGTTGTTCATTTTTTTCACATTTTTTCGATTGCTGGGCTGCAGTTAAAAAAATAAAAACCATTTTCCCGCCTTTAAAACATCTGGACTATAAACACACTTTGAAAATGACTGCAACAGTTCTGTGCATTTATTTTAATGTTTATTATACATTTGTATACATTGTTGAAGGACCCAGTAATATTTTGACTCTGGAATGTACTTAAAAATTATTGTATTTTTAAGCTTTCTAATCCTTTGTATAAGGAATCGTACACAACGGAAAGACGATAGTTTTGGCAATTTATAAGAAACAATCGACACAAGAACTTGTGTGATACTCATGGATAAAAAATTACACCCCATCCTACATTAGATATATTTTAGAAGAAAAAATAGAAGTTTGCAGATTATGACATTAAAAGCGATTATTGCAACACACATTATAACAGCAAATAACTCGGAAGCGATGCTTCCTAGGCCTTTCAAACCAGGTTTGCTTGTCTCATGGGGACACGACTTTTTTTGAGAAGAAGTAAACTCTAACAGATGACATGTTTTGCGGAAGGGTAAATGACAAATGGGAAAATGATAAGGGACAGTTCGGGTGCAGGTGAAGTTATTGGCAAGGAAGACTTGTGGTGTGCGATGGGATTAAGGTTAAATTCGTAATGTAATTACTTATTGGAAATAAACCAGGGGCTCGAGTGATGGTTCTTAGGAATTTGTTTTGAATTATCTGTATTTTGTTCACGTTATATTTAGCCGCATTTGTCCAAATTGGACAAGCGTACAGAAAAAGAGGTCTTATGATGGTTTTATACAAGACGATGCTATTACTTAGGGAGAGTTTACTGTGATTTAAGAGTGGTTTTAACTGTACTAATTTTGCTTTGGCTTGTTGAACTTGATAAATAACGTTTGGGAAATTAACCTGGCATGTATTTATAATTGTCACCTTTCCCGTCACCTTGTTGGAAGCTATTACGCTCGGATAATATGTTCCGCAGTCGTATAGAATCCAAATCGTGACCATATTACTGAGTAACAATGCTTTTGATAATTAACTTTGTTCAAAGAACCGGGATTTGAACCCGGGCCTTCTGGTTTACGCCCAGCTGCTCTAACCACTAAGCTACCGAGTCAACCACGCGGCGTCGTCACAGTTGTCAACGTTTAAGCTGCTATTCTGTGGCCTTCCTCTCGAGGAAGGTTGCACGTGCCTAGGACGCGGCAACTGTCGGGCTGCCAAGTGCTTGACTACAAATGCCTTACTTGTTTTTTTAAACTATGGCCAGCTATTAAAAAAATATGAAAAAATTTACAAGCGTTTTGAGATGAAGTTTTAAGATTATTTTTGTGCCTGTGTCGGTGTTCTAAGCCACAAGTGCACAAGCGCCCCATTTGAGCCCTTCTTGGGGCGCCGAGGAGCTCGCGCCCTGCGCTCCCCGAGAACCAGGAAAACTGGCACAATAACCGGTGGCCAAGCTGTCTCCACTTCACTGAGCAGAATCGTCGGTTCAGGGTTAAGTGCGAGCACCAATTTTTATTCACCGAGAGAAATGGAGCAACAACGTGTCTCGTTTAAAAAAGTACGGTCAAGTGTATTATAATCAGATATTCCTGAACTAAATTTTTTAGTGTGTATTACTTTTACAATGAGATATTGTTAAATTTTCTTTTCTTGTAATTTATATCACAAATCTTTTCAAATTCAATTGCAACTGTAAAGATTGACCGTGAAATGTGTGAAGTCGTCGAGCGATTTATTCTGGAATAATAGTTTTCATACAAAACCTCCCCTCTCCAGAAACTACAGCCGTTATTTCAAGTTTTAGTTCAACAGAATTCAACGCATTTCCGTCTGAGAGAGGTCGTATTGGATGAGTCGGACCCAAGATTACTTTTTTGTTTCATTGCTTTACCCTCTGGTGATTTCTGCACCTTTTCTTCTCATCTTTATCCACAAATTCCAATGCTTTGCCTAGCTTTTAGTCAAACCATTCACGCAACACACCATACAGTGTTATGAAATTTTATCACTCCCACTCCCATCACCACCACCACTTCTATTATTATTATTATTATTATTATTATTATTATTATTATTACTACTATTATTATTACTATTATTTTTATTATTATTAACAGTTATTCTGTTCATTCTTTTTGATACATTGACTAATATGACTTATCAAACGTGACTTATGTACAATTTAAGACATAACAAATGACATTTCATTTTAGGGAAGAAGACAAAACCTGTGAAAGTAAAAAGTGTAGCGATAGCATGAATTGCCTCCAAAATAAAATAAAGGAGTTAAAAAGACTACTGAATTATTAGAAAAAAAGGTTCAAGAAAAGGACAAAATTATTGCTGATCTGGAGAAAAATGAAATAGCAGATGATGCATATCGGAAAGTTTTTACTCCTGGACAAATAAGGAAACTACAGTGAAAAGTCACGGGTGAATTCCGAAGATTACATCGGCAATAGCATCGCGTTCTCTTATGCCCAGAGGTTTCAGATTTCTCAGAGAGATTAAGGGATTTCCTTCACTCTCTGAGGCAATAATAACATTGTGTTCACTGTTCAACATTTTACCTGGAATACTGAAAGGTGTGATGAAAATTATGGAAGAGAAGGGCTCTCAATTAAGAGTAGTTGAGAAATTACAGTGTTGTCCTTCGATGAAATATACATTTCTAACAAAGTGGAAATAGAAAAAAAAACGATTATATGCAAGAGTTGCCAATTTATTACAGCAAGGTGTTTATTTGGCAGTTGGAAACAATCTGTTTTATGATTTTGACGTGCCTATAAGAATAAATATTTTATTACTTGTCACACAAAGGTTGTATGAGTCTGATGAGTTTTCTTTTTTTCTCAGCTTTTCTTCATTTGAAAGCTAAAAATAACTTTTATCCTGTATACACTGTACGGAAGTCACTGTCTAACATTCACATATATGTTCCATAAACCTATTAATTATCTATTATAAAAGGCGGCGGCCACAGTCGCAGTCAGTCAACAGTCTACAGACCAGGGAGTCAACAGTCAGCGGCCCGGCCGTCGAGCGGATAGTCCGAGGGTCGGACAAGTGCGTCTACAAGCCGTCCGGCCGCAGTGAAACAGGCTGCGTGCGGTGTGACGTGGCTGGAGATAGTCACCACAATACTCGAGATCTAGCGCCGAACATAGTCGGCGCCACGGTGGGCCTTTAAGGTGTCGTGATGACATGGATGGGAGGGAGTATGTGACGGGAGAAAGACAAACTCCTGGTTGGCTATTAACAGCGGTTTATTATAAGCCCTAGTTTCAAGTACATTGTCACATCCTAACAGAGGCTACCCAGTCCAGCACTCAGTCGGTCGTTGCCATGAGGATGGGGGAGAGGTGGTAGGCAGCGGCGGCGGTGGCAATGGCGGTAACGAAGGCAGATAGGCTGGCGGTGGGTCGCTTGGCTCAGCCTTGCGTCGATTCCCGACTCGGTCAACCCGAGGGCAAACCGTGGAGTGGGGACGCCGGCGATCACTACCATGCTCACGAGAAGCGGTAAACAAGCGACAACTCGGCGGCCGTACGCCGCTTTTATATACTGCCGGGTCAGTCCATCCCTACGGCAGCGGGGGTGGCATTGCCCTCGTTCGGGTCACTCACAGGGGGGCGGGGGACGGGCGGTCAGCCCGCACATCTGGTGGCCATGCCTGCCTCGACCCGGGCGAAGTGGAAGCGGAAGCGTCCAAGGCCGGCGGCGCTTCACCACAAGGGGGCTTGCACTGACGAGCCGCTGGACAAGAGGGGAGCGAGTCTCAGCGGCGACCTGTGGTCACAGGCGCCGAGCGGGAGGGCTGCCACCGAGACGGTCTGGTTAGAGGCCAGGGCAGCAAGGCGAGCTGGCCGCTCGCCTCGTAGACGGCCGTATCCAGGGGCCGAGGCCCGGGCAGAGAAGCGGGGACAAGGTACACACACCCCGCCATCAGGGCGACTACGACGAGAAGACTGGAGACACGAGACAGTGTCCAAGGC
This sequence comes from Acheta domesticus, assembly GCA_031308135.1. NCBI lineage: Eukaryota > Metazoa > Arthropoda > Insecta > Orthoptera > Gryllidae > Acheta > Acheta domesticus. The sequence goes on from JAHLJT010007948.1 coordinate 57,644, forward strand.
ATGTAGAGTTAAGGAAATGTCGTAGCCGCAGATCGTTTATACGTATAGGTTTGGTTGGAGATAAACTTAAATAAGTTAACTCAAATGAGTTTCATGTGATGTTTATTTTACGAACATTGCATTGGTCAAGCATTCGGGTCATGTCATCTCCAATCAGCGAAAAAATGGAAGGAGATGCAACTGCAATATTATTTTTAAATCATATTCCTCAAAGAATTTGTGATGGAAAACAGCGAAAACCTGGAGGAAGAGAGAAATTAAGATCTTGGAGAGGACAATTGGGTAATTTTTTCATTTCAATTAAAAAGTTTGGCGAAGCGTATTAATTTGGATTGAACTTTTGGTAATTTAATAAACGCCATTGAAATTTCAAAATGTTCTTCTTGAAAGTTGAAGTTTAATATTTTATGTGACAAAGATTTCCGAAAATCAGACTTGATTACCACACCGGTGACGTGTGTGTCCGACTTTGTGTGTACTACAATATAACAACGTGTACTTCACAAAACTTTGACTCAATTCCCATTGTTTTCTAATTTTTTTATTTTATGTTACAGATTAACCCTCTTGACATATACTCCTTGGCAAGAAGAGTGGAAGATATTTAATTATTTTGAAGAAGTGACTAGAGTGTGTTCATAAAAACGGACTGAAGTACATCGCCGGGTACGTTGCCCATAGATTTAGAAATAGGTTAAGCAAGAGTTAGAGTGAAGTTAGAGTTCCTATGTACAAGCAAATCCATTGCCTTTATCAGTACTTTTTAGTTATTTTTTTAACTGTGTTTAAAGGTAATGCTAAGTAAATATTATTTATTAACAAAAAATTATTAAAAAATATTACAAAAAAATTATCGTGTTTCTAAATCTCACCTATTTGGCCGGAGGTGTCTTTAGAAAAAGTTTTTGATGTTTAATTTTTTCAATCGATTCTTGTAGGAACTGATCAGACTGAACTAGAAAATATTAATTTTCTTTAATCACATCTAGTTTTAGTGCTACGCTACTGTTTTTACCATTAGAAATGTTTTCGTTTATAGAAGGTCAATAACTTGGTAACAGATGTGACCAAGTCATAATATGAAGATAACTATTAAGTGAATTTAACACATGATAGTTTCAGCACCAAAGGTTTTTGGTAATAGAAAATTATAATAAAAAACCAATATTTTGGAAAAAAATAGTATCGTCGTACTTCCTTTCTGTATGCACGTGTATTCCTCATGAGTAATAAATGTGAATGAAATAATTGTAGCTATTTCACCTTTCCTTTACAATATTTTAATTTTTTTGTAATACTTAAAACAATGTATTATATAGAGATTATTACTTCAGCAACTTTCATTTATGGTTCCAGGTTCACCTATTTTCAGAGACCAACAAAAGTCGGCCATCATATTGATGTCGTAGCAATCTTGATACCCTTCTACCACTAAAATATAAAAAAAAGTCTCTTGACATTAATTACGTTGTAATTTTGTCATACAACGTAATGACGTAAATTTGGTCATACAAAAATAGCTATATGTTAAATGGGTCTTTCCTTCCCTTCACATCATAGGTATACCAATGGGTAACTGCCTTGATTCCAATGTTCCATCGTCTAAGCCCACATAACACATGTTTGACACCATAACTGTGGAGCATGACTATATCTCTCAAACTTTATCATGAAAGTAAGCATAATAGCTGGCCTTCACAAATGTTAAAAAATATATCAGCTAATGAGTTTACTTGTAATGTTTGCTGCTTGTCCTGGCAACATATATAGCAAAATATATTTGGGTCATTTTTACATTTTCTATCAGGTTAACTGACAAAATGTAGTTACCTTCAACATGTACTGCACTCAAGTAATTATAACAATCTGTCACGCCAAAAAACGTAGATTAGCATGTAAAGAAAAAAACTGTAGCTGACATGGAAATATCAATTTCAGATTTGAAATCAGTGTGAAAAACGCTTAAAGAAACAAACAAACAAACAAAATATTACAGACAAAAAAAATGACATCCACTGGATCATATAATTGCATGACAACATAAATATGGCAAGATTTAAAGGAGAAAATTCACATCATAGGCTCACTTTCGCCTCATTTATACATGTTGAGTTTTTTCTTTACACGCTAATTTATTTTTCCAAAAAAGGAACAATGTTATTGTCAATAAGAATTACTAAACCACATCTTCCAACAATGCTGGCAATGTGTGTTGACATCTCTTTCTCCAAATGGCTGTCTGACGAAGCTGCATATAGGCTGAACCTGTTTCCTATTTCTCTGACATACTGACCCTGACCAACCTCTTAGCCCCATCTATGTTTTATGACCTGGAGGGGAGAGGGATTGGGATGAATTTAGTCGATCTGGATTGGATAATGGTAAGCTCTTTCAAATGCTTCTTACAGGAAAGACAATTGAAAGTTCAGAGAAGTCTAAACTGAGTGACAAAACATTTATTTCATTACATGATATTGCATACATTGCTACATTGTATTTACATGACTTCGGCAGAGGCAATCTAAAATTGATTTACTTCAATTTTGCTTCTTGAGTGGCTTGTCACTGTCTAATTTATAGCACCTCACTTACGTGACTCCTCTCTTCAGTATTTTACATTTATTCTCTTTATAAAAAACATTTAGGAACCTCACATTACCGGGAGGAGAATGATAGCCCTGGAGACAAGAGGAAAATCACAAGGAGCATAGGAATCTTTCATATTTGTATATGAAGGCTTTTACTCGAATCAAAATGCACATAATAATAAGTTGGTTGCACAACGAAATAATATTATTGAAATACAATATTTTTTCAAACAATGATTGTATTGTTTATTTTAGCAATATGTATTTTACATGGGTTTTCGCGATAACAGAGAAAATTGTCTTATAATTTAGTAATTAATTTTTAATGATAACTTCTTTACATTCTTTGGTTTAGTTCCAGGTTTGTTATGTTATGTACATTAATTCAAATCCTAATCAGCAACAACAATATTAACACAAATTGTTTACAGTATTACATATAATAACTACATGCATACACTAGTTATTTCACAAACTATGTGCCGAGTCTATTACAAGTAACCACATCACATTAGTCTGGTACCGAATTATTTACAATATCATTGCTAATAGCGGTATAAAATCTCCACATACTATCCGATATTTTAATGTTATTGTTAATGTTATCTTACTATTAATACTGAATTACCCCCACAAAACTTTGTCATTAACATAATTTCAAACTAGTGGTGCTCCAACAGTAGCTATGTTCTTGCACTGTCTGTGAGGATTACGAAACATTACACTATTGAGCCCACATTCCAAAGTGCCAAAAGATTCGCCACGCTAGGATTCTAATACAGATAACCACGTTTAGCAAGTCCTTAGTATAACCTCTACTACAATTGTTTGCATCAGCGCAGCAACTTTCCAAATGATTTAAAAAGAAAGCTGAACATCCCTAATTTCAGAAATGTCAAAAGTTTGAATGAAAGTAGGTGTTTGAGTGAAAAAAAGATTTGCAGATTTGATAGAATTTTGCTTATATTATATTAAAAAATACGCAAAATTACTTTTAAAGAAATGTTATATGGATGAGAATAAATGAAACCGTATCAGATATAAAGAAAATAGACAAAAGAATTCTACAAGGTTCTGCCACACTTTTTATTGCGAATTGATGAAGCAGATATTAACATCACCCCCTTCACTTACTACAAGGAAATATATTAACGACATGACTGTCTTCTGTAAAAGCAGACATGGTCACTGAAGTCAAATGATCCTTAAATCTGCAATAAAGAAACCGGATAATTGCTTGACAATTTCGGGTTTTCAGTTCTCACTAACAAAAACAAAAGACATTCTATTTTCAAAGCGGCCATATGACATGACTTTACTCTCATTTGAAAATAAAAATTTAGGATTTATTTCAAGTTAAAAATAATAGGAATGTTATTCCATGCAAACATGAGTTGGAAAAAAAAAGTCATCACATCTCAGAGGAATGTAAGAAGATGCCATTATAATCACTTCAATTCCACCCCCCAATAATTTGAAGCAAAATAGCCGGTCTGGAAACAGCAATGGTAACCAATGGAAACAATAATAAAATATTATCGATATCCCATACAACTGAAGACTTACAGATTCACATCAAGAAATCAAAGCAAAAGAAGTGGAGTGACATCTACAGAAATCACAAATCTAGTATTCTTCATAAAATATTGTAAATTTATATCATTTAAAAAAATTCAACATCAAACAACAGGTTACCGTACGCAGAATTAAGGTAGAAATGACTTAATGTAATATTTCTTAACATACAGCAGCCCTCCAAAATGTTATAACTGTAATGGGCCACTGAACATTAATCATTTAATAAAGTAATGTTCACCAACTCTAATGTACAGGCATGACTATTTAGATCGAATTAGTTTTCTTTGATTAAATGATGCATTTAAAAAGAAAACCCTTTATATTATACAATGAAATTAAAAATATAAAAGTAAAACCAATTTGTTAATACCTATTATTATCATATTATTATTACTATGATGAGGTTGACAATGATAACAGCTTCTATTCACATTTGATTATGCTGACTTAGTTTTACACATCTCATTTAAGATTGCCTCATCCTTTGATTTGGTCGTCGTTTAACGCACTGGCAATTGCCTGTAAAACTGAAATATTATTTATTAGTCATATCAACGATTACAATCAAAGTATTTTAAAAATATCTCTGGTCCAGGTTTGTTAAAAAGGCTTGGTAAAACTCAGGCATTTTGTAAAACGTTTGACGATATAATAAAAACACTGGTCTATGAATTTGATCTAATTAACATCTGCCCAACATCATTTCATCATTTAATAGTTGACCAGATGTTAATGATTTCATATTCATAGACCAATGTTTTTTTTATTAATATCAATAGTTTTATATAAAATACTACTTTATTCTTATGAAGCCTTTTTAACAAACATGGACCCGAGATTTTTAGAACAGACTGCCATTATAGGATGTAGGATGCCATTATAGGATTGAAACATCAAACACACAAAATTATTAGAAAAAAATTAAAATGTGTGCCAATAAAATTCAGATTACTATTTCAATTGATTCACTATCAACTTGTGGGACTAATAGAAGAATTCAATCTTAAGCATCAAATGACTCATAATTGGCCACTACAGGCTAACCCATGGTCAAATAATTACCAAATACAATTCTAACATTGCAATTCCACATGAACAATTCATCATGTATACTGGAATGTCCAAATACCAGACAGAGAAGAAATTAATTGAAAACAACCAGAGATATGAAACAATACTTCAATTGCACTCTCATCTTTTAAACACATGTTATTACTAAGAGAAGTAAACAATTGGAATCTAATTTTGGAATGTATTTATGTAATTTAATGTAACCACTTATGTACAAAACATTACACTATGATGTGGTCCCTAATAACCTCATGTAATGTGACTAAATAAATAAATAAGATTAAAACACATTGACGTACAGTAAAATACTCGTATGGCAGCAATACTTTTTTAGGTGTGTTTGTATGTTCTGGGCACCCACGAAGATGCTCAATGGTATAAAAGATCTTATGTCATGTGTTCTGGTTCTTTAGGATATGATATTTTACGACAATCTTGTGCCCAGTGATAAATTATGGAAAAAAAAAATTATGGTATTTGTTTCTAATACCTTGCAGGTTTTTGATAAGTCATTAATTTTTAGCCACTAAATCATTTGGTTGCCGACCAATGGCTCTATAATATCCAATAAATGTTTCTCAAAAAGTTTCTGAATTTCCAGGATGTATGTAATCTATTATGGCTAGAAGAGTAAAATGCAGATTCTACCATGGAGATAATGAAGTTTTCTTCAATATCGCCAATGGTAATTTAGTTTGATGTATAATATGCACATACAGTCAATCAAAAGAAACTGATCCTGTAAAGACAAGTCTCTTTCAGATCCTCACTAGACAAATATTACAACACAAAATTAACTCAGTATATATTATTATTATTATTATTATTATTATTTTATATTATTAAAATGTCAATAATTCTGTATGATATATATGTAGCAGCTTGTTGCTGCATCCACATAAATAGATAAATGAAACAAAATGCATCACTAAGTTTATTCATATTATTTTTATGTTCATTTTATAAATCTTACCTATGATTTCAGTCTCCATTCTGCAGCCATTTCCACACCCTTCACATAACTTTTCAGTCATTGTTCAAGTAAGTGCTGCTGTACATTTTTGCAGAAAATTATCTAATTAAAAAATTGAAAGGAATGGTTATGTCTACAAATGATACATCTTTTAAAAAGGATCCATTTGTGTAAGTAAGGAGTTCTTTATAAGAAGGCATTTCTTGGAACAATTCCTTGGCAAATTTGCCAACATTTGATGTGCATATAACTTTGATGCAGTCTTTACGGACAATGCATTTATTTGGTTGACTTAGATATATACAAAACAATTGCTCAATTACGAATAAGTTTTTGTTGTTATTGCATTCTTTGAAAACACACATCACCATTGACACAAAAATCTTTTCTGAAATTGCATTTAAATCCTCGACAGACGGATTGTCTAGCTGTGCTAGTAATAATGCTTGAAATATGGAATCCAAAGTGCATGTCTTGATGACTGCAATTTTTGGCATAAATGTTCACTGCTTTCAATTTTAACACATTTCCATTTAACAACAGGGGGAGCCTTTTCAAATTTTTATTTAAATTAAACCTACAGGGATAAATAATGCATTAATATATTTATTTTGTTTCTAGCCCTCCTTGTTCCCCTACACTTTTCCAATTTTCTATTTCATTATAGTGAACTGTAATGCTTGAGTTCTCTCTCTTCTTCTTACACATTTGACAAACATTTTTGTCTATAACCTTCTTCTTCATCTTCTAGAGCAATGGAACACTCAGGTAAAATATGGACAACTTTGCCACAGTCCTTACATCTGCAAGCTCCTTAATCTTCACAAAGAATGCAAGATAAAATATCTTCAGCAGTCTGAATGGTACATGACGTAAACAAGTAACCACAAATTTAGAATACATTACATATTATAAATTATTTCTAAGCTATTTTGAATAAGAGATTCCAATGAATTGGTGTTAACAAAAGGTTTTAGGAAAAAGTCCTCAGAAAAAAATTGCAATATTAAATATGTAACAATTACAGTTTTCGACATAGTTAGTTCTTTCAGAAAATGTAAACTATTTACCTCACAATTACTTTCTTGATCAACCCTTTTAAGAACACCCAAAATATCTTCATTAGCATTATTTTCTTCTATTTAAAATTACTCGTTGCCCCTCAGGCAAGTACGATTTTGTTTCTATTAGTATTATAATGTTGAAGAACAAAATTGTCTACTCTCAGGGGTGATTTTCCCTTGAAAGGACAATTTTTAAAATCATGCAAGTCCAGATTCTACCACTACACTTGAAGCTAGGATACGTTCGAAATGAAATTTGTTTGGTGCAATGCATCCCTTCCTTAGAATGGTCCTACAATGGTCGATTAACTTTTAAGACAATCATTGTTCTTATGAGCATTGATATCATCACCTCTTTTTTCACCATGTTCTGTGCACGTGTCAATCAATATCTTTCTTTCATGCAACCACATAGAAAAGTGCAATTGATGCTTCAGTCCCATCACAAATATCTAGAATAGAAAGAAATATTATACTATTTAAATGTTTCATTTGTTTGTATTAAATTATCACACATTTCATAACAGTTTTGCCTTGTATTCCGTAGAAATTGTTAATTTGATTTAAAATTGAATCGATGTTATAGTTTCCTGTGTGAAAAACTTTACCTTTTTTAATGAGAAGATTTTTGAGCTTTCTTTAGCCCTGGGAACATTCAGTTAATTGACCGTTTGATTTTTTTCCCCTGGTATGTATGACAACATATCATTAAAAATCAAGAATAATAACTACTTTGCTCCTTCCAAAGTTTGAAAAAACTATCAAATTTGCCTATGGCTCCTAAGTACAAATTTTAGATGCCTGGGTGTTGTCCTTAAAGAAAATTGGCATACTTTTTCATACGTGGGTCACATCGATCCTCACATAACAGAGTTTCAGAGGACCTGTTAGGCATCTGTCTGAGTACTCTTCTGTTGCCTCGCATTATATGCAATATCCAAGTTGAAAGTTGGCTTTTTTGTGACAAGAATCACAAGGTAGCTTCTGGGTATAATTTGTATATTTGAGTTATTTGATTTTCAAATTAAATAGATATACAATGTATTCACTAGTACTTAATAAGACTAAAATAGTTTGTGTATTACAAAAGATGCACTATTTATACAATAAAATGTTCTATGTATAAATTCAATTAAAAATGAAAAGAATATTGTGGAAGAAATTGTGTTTCCATCCTGATATTATTGAGATTTCATTACACTTGTCTTGTTTTTTTTTCGCACTGCTTGTGAATGCATGTTGGTTGGCATAACACTACAGATAATGCCTTTACTGTTATTAAAATATGCAGCAAGTTCATTTACCGTTGCCAATATTTTCTGTTCATGTAAATAAAATTGTGATGTATTGTGTGGTAATTCAACCATAATAATCTAGATACATTGTGATAATCACTGTTAATAAAAATACATATTGATCACAGCTTTTTGGATTTTATATCTCAAAAAATTGCAGCCCCTGTCTTCCTGAAAGCCCAACAACTGTGCTCTGACATGTTAACTAAGACAATAGTAGCTACAATAACATTTATAATAGACAATGGTAGCTATGATAAACATCACATAACTTTTCCACTACAGTAATGCAATCACTTTATTGATCCCTGGTGAATCTACGGAAAAATCATGTTTCATATTCATTTGAAATATAATAAAAGTAAATAAAA
>JAHLJT010007950.1:0-42338 GCA_031308135.1 Acheta domesticus
CTTAGGATTTTCCGGTAAAGTCGCTGCAGTGGCAACAGTTTTTGCCTTGAGCTACTCAGCCGGTTAATTTGTTTTAAATTAACATAGTTTTACACGCTTACAATACAAGAAATATATAACAGAAATTAATCTATTTTTTTTCTTGTACAGAAATTTATTTTCCTCGAACATTTCATTTTCTCTTCATACGGTCTCTCCGTTTCACACCGTCATCGCAAGTTTGTAGAAATAAGCAATGTTGAATAGCATTACAGCATTTGAAGGACAAGCAACATATTACGTAGTATTAATTTTTAGTTTCATTCAAAGTTCATAACGGTAGTAATAGAGATAACATTCTGCATATTGTAGAACTAGATCTGAAAATCTTAGAGTGCGCCATGAGCCACCTAGAGGCATTTCAGAAGACAAAAATCCGTTGAACCGAAGAGAACACGATTCTACTACCCTCTTTTTATCTGGGTCGGTTGTACGTTACAATTTTATTTTTGAGAATTATTACAAGTAGAAAATGTGTGTCGTTCATAGGGAAATGTACAGTTCGCCGGGTAAGTACATCCTTTCTCATAGATACAGACACCGTGGGCAGAAAGAAAAAAAAAGAAATATACTCGTGAATGAATCAATTTCTTGAAACTTCTCACGCACGACATTTTGGTATTAGAGAATTATTATTAGTATTACCAGCACGTGTCGTAAATTGACCTGAATACACCATTCGAAATGTTATAAATTAATTAAAAATAAATCTTGTGAAATATGATTGTCAGAAACTGCCAAAATGCACTACTAACTTTGCCAAATGAGAATCATCCAGTCTTCTTAGATAGGTGCATATGTTGTCCGTTTTAACACTTTTTTCTCCTCCATCTCCCTTTTTTTCATCCATTATTATTTGTTTACATGACCGTGCTCTTCAATAACTGGCTTTAACCTGCCGAGACGAAGCCTCCATTGGAGAGGATGAGAACGTGGCGGGGAAGATGAGAGGAACGTAAGAGGGGCGTCACTTGGAGTGAGGGGCGAGGGCAGTGAGGGGCACGAAGGACGTCCGCGTCCGGGACTTCCCGGCGAAGGACCGTGGCGGCGCAGCGTCCAGCAACCCAGTGTGACGCTCTCGCCCGCCTCCGAGGGCAAAAATTGCAGCGCAGCACACATTTGAACGTTGCCATGTCATATCGCAGCCAAAGGTTATTCAGCATCGTAAAAAGTACTCGCATACACTCGCCGCAAGGGTAAAATTGTGTGGCGTTTGCCAAGTCGTACAGCAGCAAGATATAACATCGTAAAAGTATTCGCATACTCGCCTCCAAAACGTAAAGATTATCAGTGGGTGCCTCTGCGACGTTGCCAAAATCAAATCGTAGGAAAAGGTTTTCATATCGTAAAATGTACTCGCAATAATTGTCATCACGTCAAAGCATTTCATTTATTAAGCATAATATATTTTTCACTCATATTTTTGTGAAACTTTTAAATTGATAATTTTCACCCTAAATCTTTCTACGCAAACTATTATATTCAACTGACGCATTGAAATCTAAGGTCAGAAATAAAAATTCAGGTAAAGATCTCTTGAAATAGATCCTTCGCGAGACCAAAATAATGAGGACCTGAATCCTCACCTTAAAAGAGAGAACTTCGAAGATAGTATTTTTAATGACAAATACTGAGATTATTCCAATTGCGATGTTATTATATCGATCTTGACATCAGATTTGTGGAGGTATTTCTGAACATTTTAAAATAAAAACGTATTTGCGGTGACTATCTCATTGACAGCCGATCAAATACATATGTTCCCGCCTTAGGCATCAGTTGAGTCGCTGCAGGGTGTCTGAACGGAAGATTCCAGAGTTCCAGTCCCGATGGTGGCAGGATTTTCGACATTAACAGTAGTTTTTCCGAGTTTTTTCCGATTAACTCCAGACAAAAGCCAGAGCAGTAGCCTAACAAACGGGCCATGGACCTGCGCGCAATCTTTCTTTCGCTGCCTTGTCCTATCCTCACCCTTTTCTACATACACACACACATACACACACACACACACACACACAACCTACATGCACTACACTACCACATATGTCGTGAGCTTAGAGCTTGTCCCGGCTGGGACGGTGCCCCGCTAGTGAGAGATACCTGGTTGGGCGCAAACCCCGTACCAAACGTGCGGTGCCTTATCTCACCATCTAGCGGGAAGGTCACGCCTCCTCCCGCCCCTCCCGCAAAACAAGCAAGTAATACACTTTCGGAACTACTAACCACAGGCGTTGACGTGCGCGGAAACACCAATCAATCAATCAAATATATTTCTTAGATATGTAACGATAGAAAAGGAACACGATTTTCAGTAGTGCTTCTAGAGTATTTAGACAGCAGATTGTTATAAAGATAATATTTCTTTCAATTTCTGTGCGCGTTGGAAATTATTATAACAATAATATAGAAATAATAAAACCACTATTGTTTGCGAATTTTTTATAACATTCGATCCCAAAACATTTTGCAAATTTCGTTAGGCATAATAAAAGTCCATTTCAATTCTTTTCTAAATGTTGTTAATTTATGAAGAGTAAATGAAAGGATAACGAATAAATTTGCAACAAAAAAGGAAAAATCATAGTAAAACTAATTCTTTAAATATAATTCACTAATGCTTTTAATAAATTTTCCTTTTTATTAATCCGCGAACTTCCATTTTCTTTCGTCTTAAATTGGTTGTTGCATTCCTGGGGGTAATTCCCTACTTAGTTCAGTGGCGAGCTCCGGATTTATGTACACCGTAAGAATTCCTTCCTGTATTATCATAATGGTAAAATAATGGTCATAATATTCCATTTTAAACTGCATATGTATAGGCATTTTGACCATGTAGTTTTGTAAAATGGAACCAGTGAAATCGCTTTATCAATCACAATTGTTACGCTGAGAGCAGAGCAGCACGGGGACTAAAAGCAGAGCCATGACGTCGCTCGACCAGCAAACTTGTACATGTCACCTTGGAAATCCAACGATGCAACGCTTTAAATACTATGTACGCAGACGAACAATTCGCTAAAGTACATGCGCAAAAGGATGGCAAATAATAATACGTGTTGATCAGTGATTCATACAAACGTTTTTGCCTTTGGCTGTGTTATGCAAGAAAAATGCTTCTCTTGTTATTTGATGTTCAAAATACACTGCTCCATTCACAACTTTTGAGTCAGAATTCTGAAAAGTAGCACAATTGGTTATTATCAAAGAATGAAATAAGATTTTTCTGAAAGTAAATTAAAACAGTTTACTACGTTGCGTATGTGTGAGTTACTAGAATCTGAGAAATAGGTTTCCACCTTCAATACCCACCACGGATGCCTATCTAGCTATTACTTTGTCCTCTCCTAAACATTATAATTAAAACTCTAAACTCTCATGCGGGGTAAAAACGCATAAGTTGCCCTATTTTCTCCGAATTCCTAGACAATTAAAAATTCTGTCAAGAAAATACGATACGTTCACAGAAATTTCCGTCTCTTCAATCGCCTTTCGCTAATTGATTCACAGTGGTCGGAAAAAATACTTCAATACTACAAAATACACAAACGAGATAAAAAAGCGCCCCACAAACTCACATTTAAATGTATTCTAAAATACTTTTAAAATTATCTAGCCACTGTGTATTTCTAGTCTCCAATAAATTTTGAGTATGCATGCAAATCAATCCAGTCGTAGTGCATTTCATTATGAAGTACTTGACAAATGTAGTAACATCAATTTGAGAAGACAAGTTTTTGCAGAACCAAGAAAAAAATATTAAACCACTGTGTTAACTTCATTATGAACCATCAAAAACAAAATCTATTTCAAAAGAAAAATCCAGTTCCCTGTTCCAAAATGTGGTCACATTATTTCTACATCACATTATTAGTGGAAGGTCCTTTCACTAATGATCTCAGAAAAAACTTACAATTTGATTCGGATCTCCATTCTTTATTAAATTCTACTTCAGACTGTAAAAAAAAATTATTAAATTCCTATGTGAAACAAAATGAGACATTTATAATAGTTCCTTTCTTGTTACCAAAAAATAATCACATTCCAGTATTATGGAATGTAATTATTGTTGAATGTTTTATATAGTTTAGAGATGTATGTTAAATATTTCATTGTAAACACAAAATGTAATTTTAATATGTAAATTAGATCTTGATCGCTTACGACCAAGAGACAGTTGCACAGCGATCTAAAATAAATTAAAAATAAATAAATATGTTCCCTTCCTTGTAAATAAGGAAAATTGGAATAAAGAATAATTAAACAATCTCATAAATTTTCAAACAAGTAGCATATGAAATAACTACTTTTAAATGAAGGATATATTTTAATATTGGTTTATTAATCTACTTACTTCATAGTACTACTTGTCTTCAGTTTGGTCGAATAGCTTTCTTTAAACTTTGTAACACACGTGTGACACTAAGCGATAAACACATGCTGAATGTGGCTAGCTCTATCAGAGAAAATTGTCTTAAAGGTCGCGGTTACAGTAGGAGGCAAATGCACAACAACAACGAGATAAATCTTTCAGTATGTCTCTATAATAGGAATGGCCTGGAGATAAACAGAAATGCATTCCTATTTGGAAGCACCGCCGCGTAATTCTTGAAATCATTTCATCATCTCTTCTCAGATACAACCATGCAGGAGAGTACAACAAAAATAATATACATGGTCTCCTTTTCTTGAATTCTTTACTAGTATGGCAACTGTAGATAGTACGAGTATTTTCCAAAGACGGGTGTCGAGGTTAAAGTCCCGGTCGATTCATGAAAATTTCTGGTGGGGAAATGCGGTTTCTAGCATGTATCTCGTAGATATGTTTCTTCTATCTCTCATTCCACCATTCCACAATTATCACTTAAACCATTTCATTATCAAACATGTCAATTGCCGAAAAAGTTGGGGATCGAAGGTCATACAAAGGATCAATAATTGTAAGATATGCCTTGTACGTAAAGTAACAGCACCAATAGCTAAACAAAAGACAACAAAATACGTCACAATATGGTAATGGATCATTGAATTTTCTGCAAAGAATATTGTCATAGTTAATTGTCTTGCTAACAATGAATAATTCATCGTGCTCAAGTAATTATATATTTCCTATTGAGAGATCCGTATGGTAACAAAGTATTTAACAATATAAAGAAAGGTAGTATCATTGAAAGACTTACTGCAGACTATGGGCCAACAATCACTCAAATTGTGGTACAGTCAGTGGCCATAACTACCGCCGGCCCCGGTAGGTGCAATTATATGGGGTCCCCGGACACAAGGACGACCCCAAAAGCATTTTTTTTACTTTCGGTGCAAATGAATATACTTTTCTGAAAGCAATTTGTTATTTACCATAAATCTACTAGAGTAAAGTATGAATTACTTATTTCTTACTTGCCCGTATACTATACGTATGTATAGAATAGGGAAAGTTATTTATTGCGGAAAAACGGCGGATTTTCGGCAGAAAAACTGGTATTACAGGGCTCTGGTTACGAAAAAGTGGATAAATACAGTTGCTAAATTAAGAAAAAATAATCTCCTAACACATGATGCAGCCAGAAACACTTTTTTGTGGGTCCTTGATACCGAAAACCCAATTGAAAGCCAAAACGTCTGCTCGTCCGTTCGTCCGTCCCTCCGTCTGTCTTTCCGTCTGCTTGTGAACGACCAGCGACTAAACCGCCCTGCCGATTATCTCCAAAATTGATACTCCTTGATCGATCTTGCTGATCTCGCGGCACCTTGAATTTAAATTAATATTTTAATTCTGGAGGGTACTTTTCATCAAGCTCCCCGGACATTTTCAAAATTTTCTCAAAAACGGCAATTTTTTCTTTAAACTTCTTGTAAGAATAGAGTAAAATAAGGTAACATAAGACCAATTTTCACGGATAACTCTGAATTTTAGAAAATTGCAAACGTTTGAATTTGTTTCGGCATCTTCCTACAGCTCCAAAATTGAAGATAGAGACATTTCCTGCAAATAAATTTTGTTATCCAAAGTGAGTTCTTTTACTAAGGTCATGTACATTTGTGTGATAATTTTAGTAGTTTTCGCGCAATATTGCACGCAATATTTGCAATTTTAAAAAATTACAAAACCCAGATTTTCTCAAAAACGGCTCCATCTTTTTTAACTTTTGGTGGGGATAGTGCTAAATGCGGTCTATGAGCTAACATAAGCGCTATATTCTTTTGTTGTTGTTTTTTTCAAAAATCACAAAAATGTAGTTTTTTGATTTTGTTTCTCACTTCGTTAATATTTATATTAGCGGCGAGTTGTTCACATTATTATATTTATGAGCACATGTGCTTTAAATAACGTCAAATAAATTTTCTCAAAAACTCAACCGTTTTCTGTGAAAATTAGCAACAACTTCCGCATTTCAGAACGCTCAAACGCCATTTTCTCAAAAATGGCAACAAACTTTTGGAACGGATAGTGCTAATTGCACTCTTTAATATGACAAAAAGTTTATTTTGAGGTTTTTTTGTTTTTTAACAAATTACACAAATGTAATTTATTTAAATGATCTCTCATATCTTAATTATGCATATGACCGGCATTTTGTAAAAATTATTGTATTTGTGAGTGTATGTGCTTCAAATTACTTTAAATGAAGTTTTTTGAAAACTCAAAACCTTTTTGTCAAAAGAGCTTCAAATTTCGCATTTTTAGTAGCACATAAATGCCATTTTCTTAAAAAGGCTCCAGATTTTGAAAAGCAAATTTTCAATTAAAACGAGGTTTTTGTGTTTTTAATAATTTAAAATTAATATTTCCGTTCTACTATTAGGAAAACCGAAAAATTAATAAAATGTCCAAAAAAATGTAATTTTGGCGGCGATAGATGGCAGCTGAGAAGAGTATGTAGCAATTCTGAATAGCTAGAAAACAATACGGGAAAATCCGTGCCATTCTGTAGCACCACTAGTTTATTACTTCATTTAACCACTAGTTTATTACTTCGGTAGACCCACAACTGAAGCGCCTGTGCCCTTGTAGATGGTCCGGCAGAAATTATTCCCTTTTCATATTCTGATCAGATATGCTGATATTTTGAAATCTTTATCAACTAGTGGTGCTACAGAATGACATAGACTTTCCCGTATTAGTTTTCTGTTTCCTTGGGTCTTCGCCAGCTATTTGGCATTGCCACATACTCGTTCGTGCCAGCTCCCATATATCACCGCCAAAAGTACATTTTTTTGTCATTTTCTTAATATTTCGGTTTCCTACTCGTAGAACGGAAATATTAATTTTAGAATATTAAAGAACACAAAAATCTAAACCCAAATGGCAATTTTCTTTCAAAAATTATGTGCCGTTTAAAAAAAATTGCGTTTTAGCGCTACTAAAAATACGAAATTTGAAGCTCATTTTCACAGAAAATTTTTGCGTTTTCAAAATACTTTATTTGAAGTTATTAGAAGCAAGTACACTCACAAATATAATAATCTTTACAAATTGCTGGTAATGTGCATATTAAAGATGCGAGAGATCTTACAAAAAAATCACATTTGTATAATTTTTGAAAAAACAAAAAATTAACTTAAAATAAACTTATGTCATATTAAAGAGTGTATTAAGCACTATCCGTTACAAAAGTCTCAAGAAAAAATGTGCAACCATATATGAGAAAATGGTGTTTGAGCGTTTCTGAAAATGCGGAATTTTGAGCTAGTTTTCACAGAAAACGGTTGAGTTTTCGTGAAACTTTACTTGACATTATTTAAAGCTCATGTACTCCTTAATACAATTATGTCAACAAATCAAGGCTAATGTAAATATTAACGACGTGAGAGACAAGTCAAAAAATTACATTTTTGCAATTTTTGGAAAAACAATATAATAGAGCAATATGGCGTTTTTGTCATCTCATAAAATACATTGTGCACTATACTTACCAAAAGTTTTAAAAAAATCGGAGCGGTTTTTGAGAAAGTCTTGTTTTTGGAATTATTAAAACTGAACATATTGTACGCAATATAGAGCGAAAACGACCAAACTTTTCAAAACAATGTATATGACTTAATGAAAGAACATACTTTGGACAACAAATTTTATTCAAAAGAAAAATCTCTATCTTCAATTTTGTAGTTCTAGAAAGACGCCGAAAAAAATGTTAACTTTTGCAATTTTCGAAAATTCAGAGTTATCCGTGAAAATCTGACCTACGTCACCTTAATAAGTGTATTTTACTCTATTCTTACAAGAAATTTAAAGAAAAAATTTGGAGCCGTTTTTGAGAAAATTTTGAAAATGTCCGGGGGTTTCATGTAAAGTACCCTCAAATTTTAGAGAATCTTTCGTCAAATGTCAAACTTTGACAAGAACCAGATCGACCGGGGAATGTCCATTTTGGAAGAAACCGTACATTATAGTTTAGGCGCTAGCAGTGTTCACAGACGGACAGACGGACGTTTTCCTTTCAATTGGCTCTTCGGTATCAAGGATCCACAAAACAGGGTTTCTGGCTACACCACGTGTTAGGGGATTTTTTCATAATTTAGCAACTGGTTTTATCCACTTTTTGTTATCACGGTCCGGCAATTATTGTTTTTCCGCCGAAAATTCGCCATTTTTTTGCGCAGCATTACATAACTTTCCCTATACTACGTATATTACTCCGTGTATATGTAAGTATACGGGAAAGTAAAAATAGTTTAAATAAGCAAAAGTGCATCTGAATGAGTATATGCGTGCAACTTGGAAAAAAAAATAAATGGAGACGTTCAAGTTTGAATTGTAAGTTAACAGTTGAGAATAATCAATCATTGGTCATCGTTCTACGTCTCGTTGAATTGTGCATGGTACAGCGCCGAGACTTGTGAGGTGGTGGCGGTAAACCACATGTTCTGCTCTGTTTCTACAACTCAGAAGAAAATCAGAATACTGGAACCCCTCACAGAGGGGCACCATATAAATTATTAAGCTCATAATAAATAAGAAATATTGAACTTTGACATGACTTTAAATACGTTGAATCCGTAAGAAATTGTAACTTAACTCCTGTACTGTTCATTTGAAATCAGATTGTTTTTTTACTTAATGAATGCCACCTGGCACACCTAGGAGGCTGATGCCAGCTGCCACATTACCGTTCGATGTTAAAAGTTTGATTTAAAATGGTTATCATTCGTCATAGAAAAAATATTGCATGAAACTCGTTATATTGGGTATTAATACACTCGTGTGAAATTTATGATACTCGCTCGTATCATAATATTCCCAATGTACTTCACCCATCATCACCTCATCGTTTCATAATATTCTATGTCAACCTTTTCTAATATCATGCCCATGCAGTGCCAGCCTACGACAATTCAAAACTGCATGTTCAATTAAATTATAAACACTTACCCTTTACCGTTTGAGCGTTGACACCGAATAATGTTGAACCGAAGTTTGTACCAATATTTGTAGATAATCGGTTCGAAAATAAGTGTCAATGAGAATTATAACATCAAATATACCAAAATAGCTTTAATAAAATTGAAATTCATATAGTTATATTTTTCAAATTAAGGTAATTAATTACTGTTTTAATGTTTCACTGTACCAAACCATTGGAATCGCCCTAACCCACATGGCCTTCTGCCCTTTGAGTCAACTCTGTCGGACGTCCGCTCGGGCTTCTGAGTTGTGGTGGTCAGACTCAAATGGCTGCTATTTGCCCAAGTACACATTAGGCCCCGGCTGCGCAATGGGCAAACGTCGCTGGGAGCTCTTCGCCCTGCCCTAGCAGACAGTGAGACATGATTCACATTACTCAACGTCCACACTCAGACGCAACTCAAGGGTAATACTGGAGGGATGAATCTCATATAATCAGTGATTTTGTGGAGCTACCATTCTACATATCTTCACGAATTGTACTATGGCGGGTATCAAAGCAAAAATATTTCGCTTCGATCCTGTTGTCTGTTCAAAATCCAGCAATCCACTTAGCACATTTTGGGGAAGTAAATATCATTGTACTAACACTCCGAGGGAATTGAGTCCAAAGTAGATTATTTCAAAGTAGATTTATTTCAATACTAGTTCTGTAAATTGTGATTTCAACAAATGAATATTTTAAGATCAATAAACGACAGCACATACTTTTTCGCGTTTTTGCAGTTTCAAAAATTTAGAGCTCAACAAAAATACTACCATTCTTTTAAACGTCCCTTGTTATATCCATGGAAAAAGTTTGAAGATTTGAAGCGGTTTTTGAGAAACGTTTTTTTAATAATTTGCGTTAACTTCAAGCAGATATTGTGCGAAAACTACTTGTTTTTCTAAAAATTGTACACGACCTCTTTTTAAAAATCTGATTTTTTAGAACACTTGTTGCTTAAGACAAAAATCTCTATCTTGAATTTCAGTAATTTTGCATAGTTACCTTTTTGCAGTTTTCGAAAATAGAATTTCTCCGAAATGGGAGTATCACTAATTTTTGCTATCCTCTGATATACACGAAGAGAAAATTTAAAGAAAAAATGCGGGTTCGGTTTTGAGAAAATATTTGTTTAAAAAACTAAAATTGCACATGATCTTATTTCAAAATCTGTCATTTAACAACATATTTTGTTAAAAAGAAAAATGTCTTTTTTCAATATTGTGGTTGTGGGAAGTCGCCGAAGAAAATTTCCAATCGCAACCGATTGGGAGATTTGTGACATTCTTTTACATTATTACATTCTTTGACATTCTTTAACCGTCTTTTACATTATCAAAGGTCAAAGTTAAATCGAAAAAAAAAATATCGATCAGGTTTTTTTATCAGTTTCCCTGATGCTTTTAGCAAATGGTGACATGGCCCCTTGTTTTGCTTCTGGACATAAATGTAACTTCACTATCTGTGCATGTCTTCTAGAGTTCAGTGGAAAATATATTTAATCTAATCGTTCTTCATTTTGTCCGGCAAGAAGTATATTCTTTCTCGAAGGACATGAGGAATAAGAGTCCAAATTTATGGTTGATCTGACCTTGAAAAAATTTTTGGTTCAAAGCGAATATTTTCTTATCTATTTTTGCCAAAAACGCTAATTTTTTTCTGTATTCAAATTCAACTTGTATATGGCATAGGGTGGGGATCCCAGAAAAAGAAAACGTGTCCAGAATACACTGTTTCCCGTAGCACATCAAACTTTTAACTATTTTTAACGCAAAATAAATTTTAAAAAGTTCCTCGTCATATCATTTCATGAATACTTCCTTTCAAAATAGTAGTTATTCATGAATTTTGAGTTATATCGTGACAAAAAAATATATTATTTCCAAACGCTCCCTATCTCTACATTGTAACCAGATATTTTATTACTGAAAAAATGAATTCCATAAGATTAAGAGACGAAAAGGCCATGCATGCCCATGCCCATGCTGCAAGCCAAGCATCTCTTCTGTTGCGACCTCCGGTCGCGTGAACTATTTTCATATTGGAACAATCAGGGTTTATATCTGAAAATTTATAGTTTATAGAGAATTGTTCATTTTGTACTCATTAGATTGAAAATGTTTTGGCATGTTCTGGTTTCAATGGTTTCTAGAAGTAAGGAAGGTTGTTGATTCGTTGTTTTGATTTTGCTGAGCTGGAGGACAGATGTGTTTTTGTACGGTTGAGTAATATTATTAAATTGAGAACATGTTAAAATAATATAACACATAATACATAAAAAGGGGTAAATTAGGTTATTTTGGATGCCACGAGAGAGAATCAGTAATTCATTTCAATTAGCACAAAATTGTTGAACACAGATAACTAGTGGTGCTACAGAATGGCACAGACTTTCCGGTAGTAGTAGTTTTCTATTTCCTTTGGTCTCTGCTAGCTATTCGGACGTGCCAAATACTCTTGCCAGCTGCCTTCTATCTCCGCCCAAATTTTATTTTTTAACATTTTCATAATTTTTCGGTTTCTTAATAGTAGAACGGAAATATTCTTTTAGGAATATTAAAAAACAGCAAAATCTCGTTCTTAATGGCAATTTTTTAAAAAACAATTTGGAACCGTATTTAAGAAAACGGCGTTTAAGCGCTACTGCAATTGGAAAATTTGAAGCTCTTTTTCACAGACAATTTTTGAGATTTCGAAAAACATCATTAGAACTCTTTTGAAGAACATCAACTCACAAATATAATATTGTTTACAAATTGTTGGAAATCTGAATATTAACGGTGTGAGAGATCTGTAAAAAAATATATTTGTGTAATTAAAAAAATGCCCCAAATTGAACTTTACGTCATATTAATAAGTGTAATTAACACTATCAGTTTGAAAAGTTTGAGGAAAAAATTTGGAGCCATTTTTGAGAAAATTGCGTTTGAGTGTTGCTGAAAATGCGGATATTTGGGATACTTTTCACAGAAAACGGTTGAGGTTTCGACAAACTTTACTTGACATTATTTAGAGCACATGTACACATAATATAATAATGTAAACAAATCGCCGCTAATGTAAATATTAACGACGTGAGAGACAAGTCAAAAAAATTACATTTTTGTAATATTTGAAAAAACAAAAGAATAGAGCAGTATAACGTTTGTCATCTCATTGAGTACATTAGGTACTATTCTTAACAAAAGTTAAAAGAAAAAAGAGCCATTTTTGAAAAAATATTGTTTTTGTAATTTTTTAAATTGCACATATTTCACGCAATGCTGCGCGAAAACTACTGAAATTTTCAAAAACATGTACATGACCTTAGAATTACCATAATGACCATAATGAATTGACCATAATGAAAGAACTCATTATGCAGAACAAATTTTATTTGAAGGAAAAATCTCTACCTTTAATTTTGTAGTTGTTGGAAGAGGCCGAAAAAAATTCAAATTTTTGCAATTTTCAAAAATCCAGAGCTAACCGTGAAATTAGGACCTATGCCACCTTTTTAAGTGTATTTTACCCTATTCTTATAAAAAAAATTAAAGAATAATTTGGAGCTGTTTTTGAGAAAATTTTGAAAATGTCCGGGAGGCTTCATGTAAAATGCTCCCAAATTTTTCGTAATCTTCAAAATTTCACAGCTTTCAGTCGAGCCAGATCGACATGGGTTTCTTCAATTTGAAAAAAGTCTTACGTATGGTTTAGGCGCTAGTAGTGTTCACAGACGGAGGGACGGACGGACAGACAGACAAACATATATAAATAGACGCACGGACGGCCAGAGGGACGTTTTGCTTTTAATTGGTTTCTCGGTACCAAGGACCCACAAAAGAGGGATTGTGGCTACACCACGTGTTAGGAGATTTTTTCCCCTTAATTTAACAACTGGTTTTATCCACTTTTTTCGTTATCAGGGCCCGGCAATGAATTTTTTTCTGCCGAAAATCCGCCGTTTTTTCGCGCAGTATTACATAACTTTCCCTACACTACGTATAATTACTTCGTATATACGTATGTATACGAAAAAGTAAAAATTAGTAAGTTCGATACTGAACCCGACTACCATCTTTCGAAGACTCGCCTCCAGAGAGTACTGAATACAAATGTATTTGTTGTTTAAAATAATGTACCAATTAATTTATTGAAGAAATAAGATCTTCATGCTTCCTTTCGGTTGAGATAAGCTGTATAAACTTATCAGTGTTTTTGGAGACCGTTAGTACTTTATCCTCTGGCGCGCGTTGGATAATGCAGATTTCGTAAGTTCTGAAAGGAATAGCACCCTTTTTACTTTCAAATATGCGTAGGACGGAGAAAGTTATCTAATGTAGCAAATATTGATGTCTAAACTATATCAATGTGAGGATCGCCGTGCATCCCCTTGTAAGTGGGTCTCATACGTTACGAACTATTCATGTTGTATCATTACTACTTTACCTATACATTCTCGGACTGGACAAAAATTTCAAGTATTCTTTCTCCTCGAGCCAAATCAGATGTAACTGATCCTGTCTTTCGCTGTTTGCTTTCTTTTGTTTGTGGTCTGGGCTCTTGACAAGGGATCATCTTTCCCTGCATGTGGTTCCAATCTTCCATTTGTCACCTCCTGTCTTGTGATACCGATTTTCGAGCTGAAAATAATTGGAGAAAAGCACTTCAATTCGGTTTCGTTGAAAACGTCTTCTTATGACAAAATAGTTCAATAGATAAAAATGCCTGAAAATTCCATTTCCCATGCAGGAAAATGGAAAGAGAACAATTTTTTAAGGGCATTCATGGAGAGAACCTTGTGTCTACCGAGGCATTACCTCAAAATGTAAATTATATTTTTGTTAGGAATTCTTCACGAGGAATTGGTCCATAAATAAAGTAATTTAGCTTGTCAA
The DNA here is from genome assembly GCA_031308135.1 of Acheta domesticus. Lineage (NCBI taxonomy): Eukaryota > Metazoa > Arthropoda > Insecta > Orthoptera > Gryllidae > Acheta > Acheta domesticus. Next base: position 14,303 of record JAHLJT010007950.1, read on the forward strand.
CGTTTCTGAACTTTATTGATATATCATCAGCACTATGTTAGAATAAAATGATTCAAAAACGCCGACAAATTAAATTATTTTATTTATAAACAAATTCTTCATGTACTACTAAAAATTATTTTGTGGTCGTGAATTATGTATTTTTTTAAGTAGAACCAGCCTGCCATTAGGTCAGGTCTTCCTCCATCTATTCTTCTTATTACTTCACATTAATTTTATAACTGTAATAGACAGGATATCACAATGCGTCATTAAACGATGGTTTCATTATAGATCTTAATTTTGATCTCATTCACAAGCATGTTTTTAATTATCAAGATCTCTGAGATGTTCTGTAATTCTCACCTTGAATCTTCCTCGTGGCAATTGTGGAAGATTTCCAATGTTGTTAAGACAGGCTATCGGCGACAAACAGAATGAATCGTTTTCCTTTGAAAACTGAATACACGGAAGAAGACAAGAATCTGATATTTTCCCATTTTACAAGATAAAGTTACGAATTCAGTAGTTTCACGTTCTCGTAAACTACTCTTGGAAAAGATTTAGTCTAAACTGTTTATACTAGGGACATGGATGACTAAAAAAGTAAACTAGTGCTACTATAGAATGATACAGACTTTCTGACACTAGTTAGTTTTCTAATGGTTTTAGTCCAGGCTAGCTTTCCGGTATTGGCCCACCCTCTTCCCAGCTGTTACCTATCAGCGCCAAAACGAAATTTGTCACATTTTCTTAGTTTTTCAGTCCCCTAACAGTAGCATCGAAATATGTATTTAAGAATATTACAGAACAGTAAAAAATTCCTAAAGGGATACAGATGCACACAAGACAACGATTGATTTGACATGACATACGTTTCAGAAATCGAATAAAAAAGTTTAAAAAATGTTTAAAACATGCAATTTGGAAAAACACAGATAAGTCCTGTATATTTATATGTATTGATTCTATTAGTGAGTAGAAGTACTTCAAATGATTTTCAATAAAGTTTCTACAGTTTTCAATAGTTTTTTTTTTCTGCAACAACACATTCATCAAATTAAAATCCCTGTCTGAGATTCGAACCCAACAGAAGATTGAAAGAAAAGAAGCGCTCAGCCCCAGCACACCTAAACCACCTAGACCATTGGAGTAAGTTGGGGACTGAATAGTTATATATTAGTGAAAATGTAATTGTATTAGCTCTAGCATTAGGAAGCCGGTAATTGTCAACATGCGAAAAATAAAAGTCTTTTGGGCGACAAAGAAAGGCAGCCGTGAAGGGCTTACTTCAAATCCTATATCCGACAAACGAGATTAGAAAAAATAACAACTGCCAGAAAGTCTGTGCCATTCTATAGCACCACTAGTTTATTTATTTATTTGCCGTCCCTTATTACACATGTGGAAAAATTTTGAAAGAAAAATTTGGAGTGTTTTTTTAGAAACATTCTTGTTGTAAATTTGGAGCAAAAACTACGCAAGTACGACTCGTTTTTTTTTCAGAAAATTCACAATAACCTTTTTAAAGAGCTAATTTTGTACAGACTTTGTCTGAGGTAAAAACTATCTACAATGTTGTAGTTTTAAAAATATTTTTTTCCAATTTTCAAAAAAAACAAGTAATTCCCGGATGTAGGACTAACACCATATTTCTTATCGTCCCTCATTTCATAAGTGAAGAAAATTTAAAGAAAAATTGGGAGTGGAGGACGAGAGAAAATTATTTTTGTAAATTTGAAGCGCAATTTACGCAAAAACTACTCGCTTTTTTCAAACAAATTTTACATGACCTTATTTAAAGTGCTAATTTTGTATAACCAACTTTGAGGCAAAAATCTATCTTCAATTTTGCAGTTTTTAAATTGTTTTTTGCAACATTCGAAAAATTGGGGATATCAACGAAAATGATACCTACCTACATAATTTCCTTAAACGTCCTTCGTACTATTCAACAACAAAATGTAATCAAAAAAATTGGAGCCCTGTTTTGACTTTGAAAATCTCCGAAGGCTTCATGTAAAGTACCCCCCAAAATTAAAATATCGGTTTCAAATTCCAGAAGTCTTGACATCAGTGAAAACGATTGGGGAATATCAATTTTGAAGAAAATCGGCTGAACGGTTTAGGCGCTAGCGTTGACCACAGACGGACAGACGGACGTTTTGCCGTCAATCGATATTGCAGTATCAAGAAGCAACAAAACATGGATTTTGACTACACCACGAGAAAGAGGATTTTTTCTAAATTTATCAACACGTTTTATCCACTTTTTCATTACCAGACCCCAGTTATAAGAGTTTTTCAGGCAGAACTTCGCCGTTTTCCCGGCACACGATTACATAACTTTCTCTTCTTACGTAGTATTCATAAGGCGATAAAGTAAAAAGGGTAGTTATTTTGAAATCACAGAATCACGGACAGACACTTCATTTTTATTAATAGATATTCATACAAAAATACACTTTCTTTGAGAGATGATACAATTTTAAATGAATTTTCACAATATCAGAAGATAAAGTTACATTAAAATTCATTTGATTACATTGTACTGCCATTACTATTGGACTATATCTTTGTAAGTTGCAAAGGTTATCGTTTTATTTTCATACCGATATTAATTATATGCATTTCTGCAACATTTCGTTTGTTCTCCCACGACTGTGACTGTGATGTATTATTTCATTTGAGAAATAATATTGTATCTCCTGGGATCTATGAAACAATTTATTAATTAAAAACGAAAGAGGTAAATTGGCTAATAAATTGGTAACTTCATCTCTCTCGCTCTCTCTCTCGCTCTTTCTCTCGCTCACTCTCTCGCTCGCTCTCTCGCTCTTTCTCTCGGTCTCTCTCGCTCTCTCTCGCACTCCCTCTCGTGCGTGCTCCCCCTCTCTCTCGCGCGCGCTCGCTCTTTCGTTCTCTCATTCGCTCTCTCGCTCGCCTTCTCGCTCAGTCTCTTTCTCTCTGGTGACCCGGAAGTCGAATCACGAAAAATGGTCGACTAATCGAAAGGACGTAGGAATTAATTTTTACTTGCGTGCCTGAAATAAGCTTAAATAATTTTAAGTAACTAACGACGAAGTTTTCATAACATTACTGGTGTCAGTTACTTAAACGCACGTTTGCAAACAGTGGCGGAATTTTGTTTTAAATTAAAGGTGATTTAACACAAATACCCTTTTCTTCGCATATCAAAGGATCATTAAATGACTATTTCGTGTTTCCGAGCGCGTCAATTGCTATGGTCATTAGGGCCGTAAATGTAATGAACGTTCTTATAACGAGAGGAGCGTTCTTCCCCTGCTGAAATGTCGAAATCCAGTGCCAACTTACACGTCGGCTTGCGCTGTTTCCCCCATCCAGGGAAGCACTATCCCAGCCGGGACAAGCACTAAGCTCCCGACTAGTCTCACGAATGTGTTGTAGTGTTGCGTTCTAACTAGGTTCGAAAATCCTGCCACCAACGCTACTCGAACTTTATGACCTCCAGGCTAGAAGCACCGCAGTGACATCAGTTAATGCCCTGACTTTCTCAACCGATAGGTCGTTCTCCACGTCACTGAATGCCTTTTGACACTGTGTGTTCATCATGACAGTGATATTCCCTTGGCAACAGTGACTAATATTTTCATTTCCTTATTTATCTTACTCACATAGTATTAATTAATATCAGTCTAAAGAAAATGATGTAGTCATCGTCAGTCTCTTCATTCATGGCTTTAGGGACATCTAATTCAACTACTTTCCTATCGGTCGCGACCGATAGTTGACCGTGGTTGAATGCCACAACTCTAGATCTCGGACGATTTCCGCTTACATCAATATCAGTGTTTTCTCTTGTAGTTCATTACCTTCTTATGAAACCTGTCATTTTTTTTTGTTTGCGTTTTGAAAATTGGTTTCTTTGATTTTATCCCACGAGACACTTCTTTCTTTTATGCTTCGATACACCTGATTTAGTAGGCAATGACAGATATAGAGGGGAGTTGGGCAAAGACCTAGAGTTTTCGTTGGTTACCTTCTTTTATTTGGCAAAATTGATTTAAATATGTATTTGTAAGAATGATGTAATTATTTAAAAAATTATATTGTGTAGTATCATATGTACACTATCAAAATAATATATGATATAATAACAAATGTTTATTATTTAACAAAAATCTGTGATGCCCCCCTCAAAGTGATAGGTTGGATCCACCCCTGTTGGAAGGTATTACAATCCTTTTCTGAAGGACCTGAATTATGTTGGTTTTACTTATTACTATTACTTTACTTATTATGTTACTTTTACTATTATTATTATTATTATTATTAGGTAAATTATTGTTTTGAGAATTATTTGCAAAATAAAAATGCTAAACTAATGACAGTTACTTGTTAGACTTGCGCCAACATTCCACACTTTGTAAATAATTATTTTAAAAGTGACAATAGATAGTACATACTGGAACGCAAACTGAATCGGACAGCTACTGACGTGTGCGTTAAATATTCAGGGATTTGGTACCTTATGTGATAATAATCTAACAGTACTGAGCGTTAACACAGAAAAAAACGAGTTACATAGTGGAGGTACTCAGAAGAGATAAACCTCCAAAAACATAGGAGTTTAAAGAAAGTCAATTTTTTTAATACGGCTTAACAATGGGCTGGGCTCAAATTTAAGGGTTTTGGGGAGACTGGGATGCCTCGCGGGCCACTCACTTTTCAATAGATTAGAGCCGATCGCGCCCAAGCGCCTACACTGCCATCTCATCGGGCTGACTGCAAGCAGCGAGTTACATAACACACAGGCGCTGGGCGCGGGCTGGCACACTAAGTGGGCTTCCCACTTTGAGAAGACCTGGGAAACAAACTAACTCAGGCACACCAGGTTTCTCTTCATGTCCCACACTTATTTTCCTTAATCTATACATAAATAAAAGGGAATGTGCGTATGTGTACACAGACGCAAAAACTCGACCGATTTCGCTGAAATTTCACACTTTGTTCAGGTAATGGGAGTGTTTAACGAGTGGTTTGAATTAAATCGGACTTGTGGGGGTGTTGATGATTTATTCGTTTATGACAACTCAAACGCCCCTGAACTCTACGCAACCCGCGGCACAGCCAAGGAATACGCGCACCACTGCATAGTATTCTATATTCTCACAAGTAATCTGTCTCTGCGATTGTGAAATATCAGCCGCAATTATTAATTGAATCCCGGATAATTAATTCAAATTTCTCCAAGATAGTATTATAGTGAACGCATGCCCCAATTTGAGGGCGAACGTTTTAGCAATAGGATACTTAACAACCATGTCCAAATCAGAATATAGAACTTGCCCATACTTGCGAGAAACTCTTTCGTCTATTACAATTTTTGGCCCCGCAGCTGCAGGGGAGATCGCGGTGGCATAGGTTGCCGCAAACGGCCACCAGGACCCTGAGTTTCACGGTGACACTAGCGTCGTTAGTGTCCAAGGTGGAGGCAGTGAGTAGCTGATACTAAGCTCCGCCGTTACCGGGCCTCGCCCGGTAATCCGCCAATTGGGCCCTAGACGCATTGACTGGCAAAGGGCATTCTTCGGAATGCACCGGATCCCACATATACGATATCATTTGGCTATGAATTCCTAAGGGTTTTTTACACTGTACAACAAAATAGCGTTAATTAGCATTATTTGGATTCAAATTCTGTCAATTCTTGGTTGGACTCAAAACCTAAAACCTTTTATTTAAATGGCCTGTGAAAGTTGTATGATCGTACCCGTAAGCGTATTAATATGCAAGGTTACAATGTTGAAAAATAAATCGGTGTAATTAAATTTCTGTCATGATTTCATTGTTAGACTAGAAACTTTTCGATCACCCTTCGTAGAAGTCCGTTGGGGAAAAGACGCCATCTTGTAAGGTTGCCTAGGTTCTGGCGGTTCTCACATCATTCGCCTCAAGGTGAAGGCAATGAGGAGACGGGAAGGAGGTCCTGAGCCGCCCGGACCTTAGTTCGGGTGGCCCCCCTGTTATGTTTCGTCATGGCAGTGGCCCGATACTCTGGGCAAAGAGGAGGGACTTGTTCCCGGCGTATGTGAGTAGTGCATTCTTTGGACTTCGGTACTAGCCTGGATAGCTAGTAGCTCTGAGCTGGCAGAGCGGCCCCACCTAGGCATTGATTGGGGAGGTTGCCCTGAGTGCAAACTGCATTCCGGCGGGATCCGGATACCAGTCTGTCGGCGTACTTGTGTGTCGGCATGGGGTGAGGATAAAAGCGAAAAGCTTAGGTGCCCACCCCGGGGATTCGTCTCTCTTGTAGAACAAGTAGATGTCCAAACATACATTGCAATTTTTGCACAGCATAGCGTAAAACGTCATTAACAATCACGTGTAGTGAGTAATGTGTAATACACTGCAATAGCGAAGCATTGCCGGGTTCACTAGCATATAATAAAAACCGACCGCAACCCTGGAGAGAGAGAGAGAGCAGAGAGGTACAAGAGAGGAGAGAGCGAAAACAGAGAGAGAAAGAGAGAGGGAGAGAGACGTAGTCAGGTCTGTAGGACTGGAGACAGGTCAAACAGGAAAAAGAAAATTCTGATCGGTAATTAAAAATCGATCTCTGCTGTTGCTTTCCTAAAAGTAATTCACTCCAGGAGGAACCTGATACAGAACATATGCGATTATAAACACTCATCTTGGTCAAGGTGACAGAAACCTGAGTCTGACAATAACGACCTCCGGCAACCTTGACACATCGAGCGAATCCAATTTCTTTATGTTGTTTATTTAGGAAGTATTTAATTCAATAAAATTGCTTAGTATAAACGTAATATTGTGCATTGTATATGTTGCAAAAACATATTAAAGAAGCTTTCTGCGAATAATAGAACTGAGGTTAAAAAGACAAATACAAAAAATTGCTCTTTCTCTTTACAATGCAAATTAAACGTTTTTGCCGACGTAACAGAATTTTATTTCCACATTCTGTATATCATTTGACTACTGATTCCTAATGTTTTACACTGTATTACACTGTATACAACAAAATAGAGTAAATTAGCATTATTTGGATTCATAAGGACACGAAATGTATGACTCATTCATTAATTTAACATTTTTATACATCCTTAATTTAAAACAAACTTACAAAACCCCTACAGGATTAAGAAAGTTATGTTTCTTAAATCCTATCTACCAAATGAGATCTTTCTAGGCCCTTCTAATACATTTTTAAGGTTTCGATTCTTCTGAGTTCTCCAGATAGTCAGAACTGCCATCTGAATCCGCCAGAAATGCCCTCTGAACTATCCGCCGCCTTGAGGTTTAGGAATAACATGTCAATATTAAAATTGAATTGTCGGCGATTTCGAAATACTGTCGATTCCGGTTTTTGTGAACCTCTTCAGGCTGATATTTTTAGTTCACTGTATCCAATAAGCCCAAAATATAATTGCTGTATATCCGCGGCGAGAGTTGAACGGGGCGCGCTATGCAGCGCGCACCATAGCTTCACCACCCCGAAAAATAGTTCCGGGTCGCTGGCCGGCGGAGGTATACCGCAGCGACCTGGGGGAGGGGGAGCACCGAGACCGCTGCGGCAGTCAGGCAGCGGAGAGCAACGAGCTAGCGCAGCATTTTCAGACGTGTGTTTAACGCTGTATTTGTTCTCTTGCTTTAGGACCGGCTTTGCCCCGGACTTCCTTTGGGATTGTGGCTGGGCCCCGCTAGTATTCCTGCGGAGCATACTTGGCCGGCTCGCCCCTGGGCCCCGCCGCCTTAGCAGCGTGTCGTTAAGGGTACGCGTTAGATCGCGGCCGCATTGCTGGTCGTACGCCGTTCCAGCACAACTCGCTGAGGCCACGCAAGCCGTGTCCCCGGCTACGCCGATAACGCCGGCGCCCCTGGGTTTCGGGCACGGTGGTGGCCTTACCGCGCCGCACGGGGAGCGCACCGACGCCTCGTGGAAGCCGCCGTCGGCGGCACCGCACCGAGCCGTCGGTTCCGACTTGTGTAAACGGCCACGAGCCGTCGGGTTTACAAAACTGTATGTTTAAAGGTTGAAATAAACTGTTGTTGCCTGTGAGGTCGCATTTTCCTTCAGATATACAACAATAATAGTTTTTTTTTTCAATTATGACTGAGTTTATTATTTCAACAGTAGAATAAAATATCCAATTGCCGCAAATTCAAAACTAAAAACATTTACACTTCATTCTTTACTGTCCACACACTCTAACTATATTAATGTAATCTTAATATTATTCAATGCACCTTGCATTGGACCATTTCTTCATTTTTTATCCTAATTGTCATCACAGTTGTTTTCTTCTTTTCTGAAAGACCCAGTAGAATTATAATGTTAATGAAGGTAAATCGACTTTTATAAAATAACTTATTCTGAAAGGATAGAATTATTTTTTAAAATTTAAATCAGCTTATAGAATATTCACCTTCAAAGTGATGTAGGTAAACACAAATCAAACAGAAATAAATTATCGATACTCTTGAACATGATTATCTTTTTCAGCACTTTGCCCTATGTATATGGCAAAGACGTCATGGCCACATAAAACAATTTTCACTGCAAAGTAAATAAAACATGGGCACAATATGAATCACCCAGCTGACTCTTCCCTATAAGAATTGTTAAAAGAATATGCTCTGATGATATAAGTGAATTTCTGCTAAAAACTAATGTATGCAACTGGTATGAAAGGATCTTTGGCATACTTATTTCAAAATGCCAAACTATGTTCCTATTGTCACCAAGTCCATCAATATTTCATTCATGTGCCAGAGACTCACTGTCTTTTGTGTGAAATACAGAAGGTTGTTAGCTCATCTAGTCACAGTACATGTGACCTTCCCATTTGAGTTCATGTGATCAATAATACCCCCTAAGTCTTTTTGGGTAGCAACCTGTTTCACATAATATTTCCAATGGTTTATGCAGATTTTGGGATTTTGGAGCCAAGGTGAAGGATGGTGCATTTATCATGGTTAAGAATCTGACATAGCCTTGATCATTCATTATCCTTAGTAAATTATGTTGTAAGGGTTACGTTCCATGCTGATTAAGATCTCCCACTCACAGGTATAGAAAAACCGATCCTACATTAATAACTAAATGTTGTGTTGGGAGATTGTTACAAATTCTCACTGGTGGAGATAGCACAGTATTAATGAGTGTAGTTTTCCTCTTATTACAATGGAGTAAATTTAAGAAGTAATATTTCATGAGGTGCTCTAACTAAGGCTTTGGCATATTCAAGATACATCACAATAGTTTACTGGAGCTTACTGTTTATGTCAGGTTACTTGTGGTAGATCAACCTGGTACAAAGCCGCGTTGCAGGGTAGGTATAAGGTTATTGCTTATGACATTTACTCGGATCTTCATTTCAATTAGATATCTGCAAGGTGTGCCATTTGCTCGCTCGTACTCGTTTCAGCATTTCAACCTCAAATATTGTGTCCTCGTGCATCCTATGCTTGCTCGTGGTGGACTTGTTCACAGGCCCACGGCAGCAGTGCAATGTGAATCGGTCGCATTTACAGCGTGCTGTGGCTTCAAAAGCAATTTAGAGGATTATGAAAGCTTACATTCACTTGGGTGATGGTGTCATAACACAGAAGAAATCTAAAAAAAATATGGATAATAGGGAGTCTTCACATATTGTTTGTTAAATTGCAGAGACTTTCTTCGGATTTGAGAAATTTGTACAAAAGCGAAGATCGTTTTTCTCTCTCTCACTTCTTTTACCACCGACACTTTTTGATTTTGAAATATTGGAAAACAAGTAACGGTGAAAAGTAAAGTGGAATTTGAAAGAAGAAGAAGAAAATTTATTATTATTATCATTATTATTGACCTCTGTAAAAAAATTAATATTGTTTGCAATCTAAAACGGAATTTTAGGGTTCGCATTGCAATTAACTTGCACAAATTTATTGAATAATGTGTTATTTTAATTTAATTTAGAAATGTTTCTAACAAGTAAATGGTACCAGAATGGAATTTTTATCCTTTCATTTGAGGCAGCATGTCATTATACTTTATCCAGAATGATAAAATTAAAAACACCTTAGAAATAGTGTATTACTGTTTAAATGTTTCAATCACTGTATTATTATTATTATTATTACTATTATTATTATTATTATATTATTATTATTATTATTATTATTTGAAACGTAATATATCCATGCATTAACCTGTCCTGTTTTTCCATGCCCACATCGTCCTTATTTTGGCTCATATATACACGTCGCCTCATTGTGGCCCACTGCCGTTGTCTTCGTATGCAGAACTAGCCAGAGTCTTTCCCGTCGTATAGAGCATTGGATGCTCGGTTTTCCAGGCCGAGCATCTTTTGCTCAATGGGTAGCAAAAGCGCAAAGCCCAGTCGGTGAGCAAAACCTTGTTCTACTAGTGTGACGTCTAGCGGATTTTCTGCGAACAGCCGCGATGCTACAGCAAAATTGTCTCGTGCAGGACTCTAGTTTCAAATCCTCTCAACGAACTTCCCATCTTTACATGTCATGCTGATAGGCCTACAATTCCTTTCTTGAAAATTGGGGTAACTGTGGGATATTCCCACAGTTATGGTATGTATCCAGTTCCCATTGATTTTCAGAAGATTGTGTTCAGCAGCAGAGCAAGATGAACTACAGACTTCTTCAGAAAAATTGTTTGAATGCAGAAAGGGCCAGTGACAAATTTTTCATCCAGGGATGGTAAAAATCTGAGCTGTTTCCGTATCAGAGAACTCAATGTGGTCCCAGGGTGTGAAATCTTTCTGTGTCACATTTGGAAGATGATCCAGTCACTCAGCAGAATGAACTTCCTGAAACTCACTTACAAATATTTCATGAAAATTCATCATTTCAATATTCCCCCCAATCACGAACCAGTCCCTTAAAAGCAATTTTCTTGATTTACCCCTTTTAAGAAACTACTCTCAGGTAAATTGTAAGTATGCCCAACACCAAATTTTAACATATGATGTAAAAAGCACTTGTGTGACATGTTCTATGCTTCAGCTTCTTTCTCAAAGAAATTGGAGGATAGGGGGAAATCAAGTAACGATACTCCATGGCCACTGTTATGGCATCATGGTTGTTCGCTCCAATTCAGTATAATTGCTTCTAATGAGATGATGGATATGAAGTTAACTTATGTCTACTCTTGAACGAACAGAGCCTTCCTTGCCTTACCTTCCTGGAAGAACATTTAATGCGATAGAATAACAATGTTGGAAGTGAAGGTTAATAACATGCTCCATAATACATGAGTGTTTGGGCAGTGCACGGAATTGAAGTTTAGTGCTTACCCAAAGCCCATTGCTTGAAGTTTTTTACTTTTCTTTATTGTGTGAAGAAGTGAAAGCTATGTTTTAAGCTCTTAAGACAGAATATGTTTTGCTTACACAAGAAAAAGGAGGTTTGTTACTGAAAGACAACAATTGGGAATACCAACAGTGAATATAATTTAAATGTTTATTTTTCCCCAAGACAGGGAGATGTAAATATTTTTAAATGGAGTTAAAAAGATAGTAAATATTAATAAACAGGCTTTTAGATCAAAGAGGCAAAATAAAATAAAAATGTTTCATTTTCTTAGTTCATCCTCATATACTAAAAACTAGAACTCTGCATTCGGGCGAAAACAACCGCTCGAGTCTCTGGAGGCTCCTAGCTAACGCTCGGCAGAAAAAGATCGCTTGTGCGGGTCTTGCTGGGGGGGGGGGAAGAGGAGAGACAGCGGACATTTCGAACGGATGCCTTTCGGCTCTCGAAACAGTCGAACGTTTACGCGCGCTTGATCGTCGCCGAGCGTTCGACAGCCGCCGGGAATAGATTAAATGGAAATAATTTTAAACTAAACAATACATTTTTACTTTCCCATACACTATAGCTACGTAAAATATTAGGGAAAGTTATCTAATGCTGCACGAAAAAACGGCGGATTTTCGGCAGAAAAACTCTTTACGGGGCCCTGGTAACGAAAAAGTGGATAAATTCAGTTACTAAAATGAAAGAAAGAAATCCTCCTAACACGTGGTGCAGCCAGAATGCTTGTTTTGTGGGCCCTTGATACCGAAAACCCAATTGAAAGCAAAACGTCTGTCTGTGAACAACGCCAGCGACTAAACCGCTCAGCCGATTTTCTCCAAAATTGATTCTCCCCAATCGATCTGGCTGATCTCGTGACCCTTGAATTTGAAACCAATATTTTCATTTTGGGGGGTACTTTACATGAAGCCCCCCGAACATTTTCAAAATTTTCTCAAAAACGGGTCCAATGTTTTCTTTAAATTTCTTGTAAGAATAGAGTAAAATACTTATTAAGGTGGCATAGCTCCGATTTCCACGGATAACAGAATTTTCGAAAATTGCGAAAGTTTGAATTTTATTCGGCGTCTTTCTCTAACTACGAAATTGCAGATAGTGATAAAATTTGTTCTTCATAGTGAGTTCTTTATTTAAGGTCATGTACATTTTTTGAAAATTTTAGTAGTGTTCGCGCAATATTGCGTTCAGTATGTGCAATTTTAAAAAGTACAAAAACAAGATTTTCTCAAAAATGGCTCCAAATTTTTTCTTTAAACCTTTGAAAGGGATAGTGATAAATGTACTCTAGTAGATGACATAAACGTCATATTGCTCTATTCTTTTGGTTTTTCAAAAATTTCAAAAAGGTATTTGTTTGACTCGCCTCTCACATCGTTAATATTTACATTAGCGGCGATTTGTTGACATTATATTAACCCTATATGACCCTTTCACCGAATTCACGATGGCCTAGCTAGATCCGATTTCATTAGTTTTCAAGTTGCGGATCGCGTCCATGAAGGCTTCACGCTTGACAGAACGGCTAAGCTATTTCCTTAGTACACAGTTTTCGCACAGTTTCCTAAATCCCTTTCATTCACGTTAAATTTTACAAAATAGCTAATGAGAAACCTTATTAGCAAACAGTGCTATACGTGTATGAATGCTAAAGTATACTATTCGTACGTATTCTAACTATCGTACATGTATGAATTCGTGGTATTAACACAAAAAGGTTTGTGGGTGTGTGTGTTTTTATTTTGTGTGTGTGTGTGTTTCTCGTATTAGATGGCTGCAGCTCGTTGCATGACTATACTACTTCTTTATAGTACAGGTATTTGGTCTGCACTAAATCAATAATTGGTCAACGTTCCATTAAATGTTTCATGGATTACGGTAGTCCCAAACTCAGGGGAGTAAATCAGAAAATCAAAAAGTGAATCAGAAAACAGAATATCCCTGTGAAAACTATCAGTTATTAAGCTGATAAATAAGAACGGATTCTGAACTTTGCTGACATTCCTTTAATAAATTGTATACTTACCTGATCCATGTACTGCTCGTTTGAAGTCGGTCTGTGCTTTTGGCTAACCAATACATTGACTGCCTGCAAGGAGGCGTTGGTTGTACACTGCATGCCAATTGCCACGTAACCGTTCAGTGTAAAAGTTTAACTTATAGTAGCTATTATTAGTAGTAGAAATATTACTGTGTGAAACTCGACGTAATAGGCGTTAATACACGCGTATGAAGTTTAGGATATTCACTCTACCTCGCTCGTATCGGAATATCACTTCACACTCTTGTATCTTTTGGTTTATTTATAAGACATGATGGCTCATGCATGTTTCTTAGAGAAAAGAAGCCAATTGCATGAAGTACATCAAATTCAACATACAACAAATTACTGAATTACATGTGCGGACTTGCGATGGGTTAAAGAGAAAGATCTAAGTTCGGTTTTCTCGTTTCCCTCAACCCAAATTATAAGCTCCCAACGGCCTGCTGCTCCGACCACGTCAGGCAATTGCCTGCCAGAGAGCTACTAATCGCCAATGACGCGTTCTTCTGCTTCAAAAAGAAGCCAAAAGATGTTGTACTGCGATTTTTCCATAGCTGCCACTCAAGGCCCGTCTTCACGACGGAATATATGAGTCTGTCAATTCCAAAACGTCTCTTGTCCACTTTCTAAAACTTGCGGCAAAATACTTCTTTCTTGTTAAAGTTTATATCTCACCTTAGTCCATTCCGTAAGATATCTTTTTACCTTTTGTCAGAAGATATCTTACGGAGTGGACTACGGCGGGAAATAAACTTTAAAAAGAAAAACGTGATTTGCCATAAGTTTTACAAAGTGGGCAAGAGACGTTTTGGAATTGGCAGACTCATATCATCATGGCATTTCGCGTCTTTCTCGGTCCTGCCTCTAGATGTCGCATGATCAATCAGGACTTGATACGGTCGCAATCATGCAACATCTAGCAGCACGACCGAGCCGTAATATATTCCATTGTGAAGACGGACCTTGAGAGGCAGTTATGCAAAAAATCGCAGTATAGTTCAAGGGAGGATACTCACCGTTTCTACCAATAGCTCCATTAAAAAAGTTTCTTCTTCACGCCGCAGGAGCGCTGCGAGATGAGCGCGTATCAGAGCGACTTCGATTGATTGCGATCGTTTTCATGTAGCATGAAAGAGTACGTAGGTTAAAATCTCGATGAAAATAAATTTCCCCACGTTTATAAACTCGAAAATTACTCACTTTCCTCAATCATCAAAGCATTGTATTTGATATACACACCTAGGCGAAGAAAATAAGTGAGGAAGACGTTCCTCCCTTCCCACCCCTGAGAAGCCACCACTATACTATTATATTATTACGATAGAAAAAACCCAGGACAATTGTTTTAACAATTTTTGTTTGTCCGTCCAGACTAACTAAGGCAACGCCCAAATCGATTTCGTAGGTTTCACTGAAAGTAAATATTTTATCCATCATAATTTAAACTACATTTTTACTTTCTCACACTAACGTAAGAACTAGTGGTGCTACAGAATGGCATAGACTTTCCCGTATTAGTTTCTTGTTTCGTTTGGTCTCGGCTAGCTATTTGGACTTGCCAATACTCATTACAGTTGCCATCTATCGCTGCCCAAACTATTTTTTTTTTTTTTACATTTTATTAATTTTTCGTTTTCTTAGTAGTAGAAAAAATATTATTTTACGAATACTAAAAAACAGTTACACCTTGTCCAAAATTGCTCGTTGAAAAATTTGCAGCCGTTTTCATGAAAAGGCGTTTAAGCATTACTGTAACTGCGAAATTTGAAGCTCTTTTTCACAGAAAATTGAGTTTTCGAAAAACTTCACTTGAAGTCATCTGAAGCACTTCCACTCACAAATCCAATAGTGTTTACAAATTGCTGGAAATGTGCATTTTCACAGTATGAGAGAACTTAAAAAAAATTACATTTGTGTAATTTTTGAAAAAAACAAAAAATACCCCCAAACTTAACTTTACGCCATATTAAAGAGTGCAATTAGCACTATCCGCCCGAAAAGTTTGAACAAAAAATTTGAGGCCATTTTTGAGAAAATGGCGTTTGAGCGTTTCTGAAAATACGGAATTTTGAGCTAGTCTTTACAGAAAACTATTCAATTTTTGAGAAACTTTATTTGACATTATTTAAAGCACATGTACTCATTAATATAATAATGTGAACAAATCGCCACTAATGTAAATATTAACGAGTGAGAAACAAGTCAAAAAATTAAATTTTTGTAATTTTTGAAAAAACAAAAGAATAGAGCAATATGGCGTTAATGTTATATCATAGAGCACATTTAGCAATATCCCTACAAAAAGAAAAAAGTAAAGAAAAAATTTGGAGCCGTTTTTGAAAAAATCTAGTTTTTGTAATTTTTTAAAATTTCAAATATTGCGTGCAATATTGTGGAAAAACTAGTAAAATTTTCAAAAAAAATGTGCATGACCTTAATGAAAGAACTCACATTGGACAACAAATTTTATTTGAAGAAAAAATCTCTATCTTCAATTTTGTAGTTTCCAGAAAGACGGAAAAAACTTAAACTTTTGCAATTTTCGAAAATTCAGAGTTATCCGTGAAAATCGGACCTATGCCGCCTTTATAAGCGTATTTTACTCTATTCTTACAAGAAATTTAAAGAAAAAATGTTGAGCTGTTTTCGAGAAAATTTTGAAAATGTCCGGGGGTCTTCATGTAAAGTACCCCCCAAATTTTGAAGAAAGATTTTCAAAACCGCGGCGCATTGAGTGGCGGCAGATCGACCGGGGAATATTCATTTTGGAAGAAATCGCACGTACGGTTTAAGCTCTAGTGTTGTTCACAGACTAACGGACGGACGGACGTTTTGAAAAAAAATTCGGTATAAGGGGGCCCCAAAACGTGTATTTCCGTTAAAATCTCGAAATCGATTTTCCGCAGCATTACATATCACACCGTATATACGTACGTATACGGGAAAGTAAAAAGTAATGTAATCGTGCGCCGGGAAAACGGCGAATTTTCGACACAAAAACTCATATTGCCGGCACTGCTGACGAAAAAGTGGATAGCCAGAATTCATGGTTTGTGAAAATATACCATACCGAAAAACATTTTCGTACCGAAAAATCGATTAACGGAAAAACGTCTGTCCGTCTGTACACCCCACAGGGGGGGGCGTGGCTGCTTAGGTGGACACGACCTCTGGTGGAGAGTTGGAGACGGACAACCCGGATCTCTAGTTTCACGGCGATACTCACGTCGTTAGCCCCCAGGTGGAGGCAGCGAGCAGGCGATGCTAAGCTCCTGGGCGACGGTGCAACCCGGCGTCCCACCAGTTGGGCCCCTGGCGCGCCGACCTTAAGGTAGGATTGGGTGAAGGAGACCTATGGTACTCTGGAATCCATAAACAGAAGTCCGGCGGGACATTACCTACCGTCAGGTTGCCTTGGTTACGGTCCAACCCAGATCGTTAGCCTGAAGGTGCAGGCAGTGGGAAGACGGGATGGGGGCCCAAACCGCCCGGACCTTAGTTGGGGTGGCCCCCAGTTGGGCTCTTACCTTCGTCGTAGCAGTGGCCCGATACTCTGGGCATAGAGGAGGGACTTGGTGTCCCGGCGCATGTGAGTGGCGCGTCGTCATACAGGCGATATTGACTCCGGCACTAGCCCGGATAGCTAGTAGCTCTGAGCTGGCAGAGCGGCCCTAAACCCAGGCGTTGTATGGGGAGGTTGCCGTGAGGGCAAACTGCGTTTCAGCGGGATCCGGATATTGGCCCGAAGGGGTTCTTGTACCCCGGAGAGGGGTGCATGTAAAGGCCATCGCCTAGGTACTCACCTCGGGGTTCGCCCCTCAATAAAGTACAAGTGCGAGGGGTGCCATTTGGCATGCATGTATATATACACATATGTCCGTCTCAGTCGATAGCCTCGAGGGGGGAGGAGTGAGAAGACGGGATGGGGGCCCGAGCCCCCTGGGTCTTGATACTCTGGGCAAAGAGGAGGAACTTGTCCGGGCGCACGTGAGTGGCGCGTTGTCGAATGAAAATACTGACTCCGGGACTAGCCTGGATCGCTGGGAACTCTGAGCGTGCAGGGCTTTGTATGACGAGAGCATGAGGGCATACTGGGTACCTGCTGGATCCGGCTATCGGCCTGTCGACGTACTTGTGCGTCGGCGGGGGGTGCGGGTAAGAGCTAAAGCTCAGGGCCCATCCCAGGGACTTGTTCCCCCCGATAGAACAGGTTCAAGTTGTGAGGTATTAGCCCACGCTGGGTCCATACTGTCCGTCTGTACGCAACGATAGCACATTAACAGTTCAGTTGATTTTCTCCAAAATTGATCTTCCCCAATCGTTCTAGCTGATGTCACGGCCCCTTAAATTTGAAACCGTTATGTTAATTTGGGGGGATGTGAATGAAGCCCCTCAGACATTTTCAAAATTTTCAAGAAAATGGCACCAAATTGTTTTATTAAATTTTGTTTTGAATAGTGCGAAAGACGTTTAAGATAATGGTGCATCTCTGATTAAAATCTCAGATTTTTCGAAAATTACAAAAACATTTTTGAAACTACAAAATTGAAGATAGAGATTTTTGCCTTAGACATAGTCTGTTGTACTAAATCAGCTCTTTAAAAAAAGGTCATGTACATTTTTTTTTTTCATAAAAGATAGTAGCTTTCTCGTAATTTACGCTCGAAATTTTCGTAACTTTTTTTTCTCAAAAACTGCCCCAATTCTTTTTTAAATTTTTTCCACTTATGTAATAAGGGACGGTAAAAAAATGTGGTGTTGGTCCCATCGCTCGTTTTTTCGAAAATTGCAAGAAATTACATAATGATTGATTTTATTGTTAAAGAGGAACAGCAAACTATATAAACAGCATGGACTAAAAATTTCAATATCTTTATTTGTCCCTTTTTGTTCTTATTTTTGATTGTTTGCTTCGTACATTTTTTTCATCGGTTATTTCTCTAGATCCTTCCCCAGAGTTCGTGCTCTCTCCATATTTGGTTCTGCATTTTCCTCTGTGTCTAAGTACCGTAATGCAGTCTTAACACCCTTCAATGCCTCTTGCACTGTTGGAACACACCGTCCCACTCTCCGAAGACCCTTTCACTCGCCTAATAACATACGAAATCCCTTCAGTATAGGAATGGTGCAAGCAGCTAATGAAACTGATCGCTTTTCCGCACAGCATTGTTGATATCGCCAGGCTGTGGCAGTAGCGTGCTTCCTGTCGCGTACGTACAACTCAATGCGCTGTGTCCCGCGGAATATCAAGTAACAACAAGCTTGAAACTGAAGCAAGCAATTGCGCGTCGCCGACGCCAGTTGTAGCCCACGCAGGACACTGTCTTTAATTCTGCAGAGAAACTGAGAAGCACAGGACATCAGTTAGTCCCCATTCCGAGTCCGCTATCTCCACCTAGGGGGATTTCTTCCATCACGACCTTTGACCGACATTTTTTTCAAGTTGCCTAGTATTGGAACTTGTGGCACTGAGGCGATGTATTATTTTCCAGGAGGGAATTAATTTTCAGGACATTTTATTTCCTACGTTCACTATAACCGAATCTTATCCTTATTTGTAATGTAAGTGAAACGGGACCAATTCACTACAACCGAGGGTTCACTATATCCGAGTTCACTATAACCGGAGCCGAATGCATTCGGTTTTCCCCTCCCTCTCCCGTTGCTATCTACCAGTGGCTAAAATGCATTCCCCCCCCCCCCCCATATTTTCTCATTTTTCTGTCCCCTAAATGTAAAATTGAAATATGACTAAAAATATTACAAAAAAGTCAAACTTTGTTCTTTGTGCAAATTTTCAATGAAATGTTTGAAGTGTTTTTTGAGAAATATTTGAATTTCTCAAAATAGCACAATTTTTTTAGTCATTTTTAGAGAAAATCACCTGCAATGTAAATATTAACAACATGAGAAATACTTCCATAACATTACATTTGTGTATTTTTTTATCAAAAGTATAAATCAAAATGGCGTTTACGTCATGCATCTGTGCATACAGTTCATAAAAAATTTCTGTTTTAGAAATTGGA
Source organism: Acheta domesticus (assembly GCA_031308135.1). NCBI lineage: Eukaryota > Metazoa > Arthropoda > Insecta > Orthoptera > Gryllidae > Acheta > Acheta domesticus. The sequence continues at coordinate 33,689 of JAHLJT010007950.1, forward strand.
GAAGTTTTTGGGAAAATCTTATTTTCAATTTTGCACATATTTCACACAAAACTTTGCAAAATTTTTTAATATTTTCAAAAATTGTACATGAACTTAATTAAAGAATTAATAGTGAGTAATAAATTTCATTTGAAGAAAAAATCTTTATTTGCAATAATATAGTTTTATGAGTAAGTCCGAAAATTTGAAACTTTTTCTATCTTCAAAGATTCAGAGTTAACGGAGAAAATTGAACTTATGCTATCTTGATAAGCGTTCTTCACTCTTCTTTTTCATGAAATTTAAAGAAAAATGTTGAAGAAATTTCGAAAATGCTCCAGGGGCTTCACTTAAAGTAAACCCCAAAATTTCAATAATCCTTTTCAAAATTGCAGAGCTTCAAAACACGCCAGATCAACTTGAAAAAGTTTCATATTGGCAAAAATCCTACAAATAGTTTAGCGCTAGAGTTGTTCACAGACAAACACGTGTTTTGAAGAAAATAATACATTTTAGGTATCAGGTACTCATCAGGTACCCCAAACATGTATTTCCATTGAAATATTGAAATCAATTTTCCACCCAACTTTCTCTACACTTACTCCGTATACACATAAGCACATGAGAAGGTCTCATGAAAAATATCCAACAAATTTCTTGCCTTCCTAAAATGATATTTCCTTCCAAATATACACCAGATCGACCCCAGTTTATTAATTTTGTAGAAAATGTTGGATAGTGTTTTGTGGGTAGTGTTATTCACAAACGGGCAGAAACATGTTTGAAAAAACATTTTTAGAGTCAGGTCAAAATCTTGATACTGATTTTTTGAACAAATAATTTTCTCTCAACTACAAATATGAGTAGCTATAGTAAAGCTGAGTAAATATGATTAACACCTATTGTCATCACCTTTTCTTAACTTAAAGGATCCATAGAATTTTAACTGAAATATAACTCGCAATATCATCTTTACCAATAACAGAAAAACTTTGGAGCCGTTTCTGAAAAAAAAAATAATTGAAAATGGTGTACACATTGCACAAAATTTCACCAAAATTATGATTTATTAAAAAAACGAATGACTGTTGAGATGAGCAACTTTATAGCCACACAGAAATTAAAACCTCCATTTTTTAATTAGTGGTACAACTGAGTACAACTGTGGAGCACTGATGTAACACAAAATCATTCCTCTGTGTCCTGGCTTCTGGGGAAATTCAAGAAACACAGGTTACTGGCATATATTAGAGCATCATCTATCTTTCTTTCTCAATAAAAAAGCAAGATTGTAGAGAATGCTGTAATTGTTGCGGACAACAGGGTCATCAAGAGAGAACCCAGGACCCAGTGCAAAGAAGTTAGAAAACATGGACCCTTATAAAAGTTCTGGACATGTATCTATGTATATTGTTTCTTACAATTGGTTGTATTGATACATTTTAGACTTGTATCCTTCAGCACTTGACTGATCACAATGGGTCTAGTCCACTTTCCCAAATCCATAGTGCCTCAGAATGAAACGTAATACACTGACACACTGACCCATCATGACTTTTAATTTTGAAAATACATTAACTTGCAAAATTGACAAAGATATGGAATGATAAAAATTAAATAAATTAATAAATGTTCAAATTATGTAAAAAATTATGGAATGTGTTGGGCTTCATCAGCCTCATTAAGCTCCTTGCAATTACCAAGATATTCCTCAAGTCTCTTGGACATTGATGGACTTCAGAGTGATGTATCAGTTGCTCACCCTTTTCTCAGAGACCTACTGTCAAGAACACATGTTCTTTAACTATATTCTCCACTATCTCTCCAATTGATCTTCACTGTAAGCATTGCATAGATGTCAATATTATTTAATAAATTCGTAGAATATTTGGGAGTTATGGGCTCTCCAGAAAGCAGATGTTCTTTAACAAAATATTTCATCATTTGACATTAACTTTGAAATTAGAAACAGTTAATGTAATATTTAATGTAATTATTGCTTTCTTTATCATCTCTTTTCACATTTATCCATCATCACTTTCAATCATTGGAAAATGAAGATGACCTGAAGAAAAGAGCCCACATTCTACGGGCCTGCCCAGAAAGACTCAACCTACACAAATGCTCCATATTGCAGAGAAAACTAAGCTGTTATTAGCAACAAATTCGATTATAATTTCCATGATACAAAGCAGAACGACTGACACACAGTTCAGTTGATGACACTATAATTATTTTTTTTAGGTTTCTTGTTGATTTTGAAGAAAATACATTTTTAAATTTTAGAATGAATTTTGAATGAAAATATTAGTAGTGCATTAAGAGTGCATGAGTAGTGTGCCACTGCTGAGAGAAAACGTATGTGTCACCCACACAGAAATATCCAGTTCTCACTAGTTCACATTATTGAAGTAATCCCAAGTGTAAATAAAAAATTATTTTCATCTTAAATCCTTTTTACCCTTACATTAAAGATAGCAACACATATGGTACAAGAAAAGAAAATACTCGTATCAACATAATAGTGAAATTTATAGGAAATTTGTATAGCAAGTTTTCCAACTAATTTCTTACCAAGAGTTTCAGAAAAAATTCATAAAAATTAAGGCAAACTCAAGCAATGTTCTGATGTTATAATCAGTGTCTGATAACCAAAGAATAATAGCAACTACCTTTCCAACCAATTTTCTGACATCAACTAATATTGAAATAGCCGAACATTGTGAATTTTCGAAACTAACAATTCATTAGTACCAATTGAACACATGCATCTTCACACAATGAAAAAACACACATGAAAATGAAATAATATATTTACAGTCTTTCTACAAGACAATAAAAACTAGTATATGATTACATAGTTCAACTGCCTTAGCAGCAATTTTAATGCTACAGAAGTATCAGTCATTTTTAACTTCACATCAAGGCAAGAAACTGTACACGAGTTCTCTTATCTACATGATTTCCTTTTGGTCAGAAATTGTTGAACTTCCAGGTTAGTGTCTTATACAGAAAGAAACAATATTTTCATAACACACACAAAATTAGAACTTGATTTCCATCAATCTGAAATATCTGTTAAACAATGATGGTAAGAAAACAGCTGTGAAGGATTTTGCCAATAGTGATGTTTTACTGTATAGAAGAAACAAAGGAATTGTTAAAAATTTATATTCATAAAACTATACCTGTTCTGATTACAATACAGGATTCTATAAGTATAAACATGACATTTTCTTCAAAATATAATATATTAATATTTCCATTATAAGTGTACTATATGCAATAAAACTACAACCAAGGATGTAGGCTGAAACCTTACATCTATATAATAATCAGGAAAGGCATTTTAATAACAATATCACAACTGGTCAGAGGACAGTTGCACAGACACACCAAACAGGTCACGCAATTCAATTTTACATGTAGTGCCAAAGATGAGAAGGATCATCAATTCCACCTTATTTCCAGGCACACACACCAAGCCAACATTCTGGCAATTTTTAATGGTTATGAATGATGAAGTAATCTGTTAAAGGCATTATAAGATGTTTCCAAATCAAAAAGAAGTTGACGAGCCTGTGTGTCAGATAACTCATCTGACGCCTGCATGTTTGAGAGACGAGAGAAAGCCATTCACTGACCTTCTGTTTTCCCTCAAAGTCAGCTGGAATTAAACTTAAACGAGTCATTGTATCCATTAGATCTCTCAGATCAGGCTGTAGCTCATCCATGGCACGAATTTCAAGTCGTAACTTGTCCATAATTGTAATAAAAAGCTGAAACAGACGTTTTTCAAATATTAAATAAATGCTTGAAGGAAAACTACAAAATTATTCAATGAAAAATTAAAAGAGTTAGTCTAAAAAACTTTTTTTTAATTTATTTATTTATTTACAAAATTTGTATGTTTTTCTTCTCTATTTTTCCTCCTTTTTCTTTCCAAATATAATCTCTGAGAAACACACTCTTAGATTAGAGTAAAATCTTGTGACACAAAACATAAGTTGTTATTAACAATTTCTAAATATTGTACAGCAAGACCACTAATTAATTTTTTATGACTGATTTCCACAATTCTTCAAAATACTGTCAAATTATCTTGAAATCAGTCACTGAGTCACTGATGTCCTTCTTTAGGAAGACCACAACTGACACTGCTAAGGTTGGTTAGTTATGAATCTTCCATTGGTTTAGAGGTAAATCTGCCTGAGTTTTTTAGAGAATTTCACCCAATAATTCTTGATCTTAATTAAATGGACAGCAATTAATTACTACACTGTTCATTTTTAGGCTCAAATTATCAAATATAAGAATTATAGGGAACCAACGAAGGAATCACTGACTACAGTACAAGATGAACACAGAGGTTCAAAATGCTCTTAGGTCAAAAATGGACATTGTCAACATAAAAACTGGTTCCAAAAAATTCTGGATCATTCAAAGAATGGAGACTAAATAAACGGGTTAATCAAAGGAATGCTTCATTTTTAATTATTTTTTTTATGGACACAGTTTAGTCAATTTTTCTCCATGATTTTATTTTAATGAACATCAGCTGCAATGATTTCAAGTCGTATTCATATCTCTGAAAAAAAACGATTAGAAACATTTTAAAGAATAAAGTATGGTACTCTGAAATTAGAAAACTCAATTAGATCACGAAAAATGAAGAGAAAAATGGAAAAAACATATTTCGAGAATGCCACCAGAGAAGATTGCCAGAGCATATGAGGAACCTCTGGTTATCTTCTCTGGCAAAGGAACAATAATGCTCAATAAAGATGCAGACTCAGTTATCCATGAAAGAAATCAAAGGAGTACACAGCATGTGAAATCAGGCTATATGCTTAGAGAAAAAAAAAAGAAGAAGCACAAGTATTCACTTCCTTTTTTAATATATTTAATTAGACTCAGTTGCTTCATTCAAAGCATCATCAATTCACTTATGCAAGATCCTACTTATCCAATTAGTAAGATCACATAACTAGAATCAATTCAAAGAACATCAACCACTCAAAATTATCCAAAGTTTTTCTTAACCTAACTACAAGTTTCATTGCAATGATTTACAATTTTTAACTGTTACAGCAATTTCTTTGAAAGAATAATTGAAAAGTTAGTAAGGCCCATGAACTTTATTAATTCAGAACATAAAGAACAGAATTTAGGGCCTTCAGATCATACGTCTTATTCAGTCATCTACTACTATTACTCAAAATCTAAATTTGCTCTTCTTATGTCACTAGGAAACCTTCACCATGGCTGTCACTTCAATACTAAAAGGAGCCAACAAATCTAAACATGAAAGCCTAGCTGAAGTGTTCTGCACCCTTGAAGTTGATTTTGTAGCATTACAAGAGATCCATATTGAAGACGAAGCACAAATGAGATCACAAGGATCTATTCCTGGCTACACAAAAACGGCACAACCTACCATGCTTCTCACACAGTACTGCAACATATGTGTACAACTCACGATGAGTATCTGATGAAAAGCTTATTTCTACAACCTTCACACACTCCAGTTCCACCCAATTCACTACAGAAGTTGGTAAAGTGAAGCTGTACACTTTACCAACTTCAAGCTGTACATTGCAAACGTGTAAAGGCCTCCATCAGACATAATGGAGTAAAAATCCTGTCTATGCTCTCTCATCAGCAGTGCTCACCCAATGGGGCCATCACACCTAATAGTGTTATTGCAAAAATAATTTAAAAGGAGAATATCTTTTAGAATGGTCAAAGTCATGTAGTATGCAGATTGTGTAGGACCAAAGGACAGACATTCAGTTCTGCCAGGTGGAAAACAAAATCAATCCAGACCAATGTGCTGTTTTCATCCATTATAATGGTGAACTCTTATCCATAACCAGTTAAGTACTTAATAATTTTCTGCATAGCTAACATCACTGTTCTCCTGAAAATAGGATTCCAGATTCCAGTCACCTAGTCTTCCTGACCTTCAATTAAACTTCGCCTAAACTCAGGGGTGAGCTTCACCTCCAACTTTGATAAGAATATCATGAATACCTCCTCCACTGGAGAATTATTGCATGTTTTCCACCTCTAAGAAAGTGTACCAAAACATTTAACCATGTTGGGACAAGAGGAGCAATGCATTCTATAAAGACTTTTCCCAGATTGGAGGCACAGAAGTGGCTGATAACCTAATACAGATTTTTCAACAACAACAACAACAACTAGATACTTCAACATATCTAGGACAATTAGGTGGACCAAAACCATTGAAAACTTAAATTTCAAACACTCTTGAAGAAAAGATGGGACGTTCTTAAAAAACTAGGTAGTAACAAAAACATCCACAGGCATCCCAACCAGTACATCCCAATCAAAGTTCTCAATATATAGCTTTGACAAGAAGATTAAGCAAGAAAACTCTCAATAAAGCTATCAAAAATTACTCTGAGAAATCAATGCACAGAAAATCAAACACTATATCCTGACCATTTATATAAGATGAATTTTCTGTAGCACTTTCAGTCACGAAAAGTGGGGAAAGCACCTAGCTTTGACAAAATATTCAGAATTTTTAATTTATTGCAGATGCAATACCAAAAGAGGATAGCCAATTTCTTCTGGTAAATACTTCATTTACCCAAGGAATTCAAAAAATTTAATATCTAAAATTCTAAAATTATAGCAGAAACTACAGAAGCCTTGCTGCAAACAAGTCAGAGAACAATACATCCATTGCCCTCCTAAGAACCAACTACAAACTACTGGGAACGACTTTTCTGCAATAGAATTAGCCCCAAGATTTTTATTCTGGCCGATCAAGCTGGATTCAGATCTACTCGCGTAGCTGTGAAGGCCAAGTTCTGTCCCTCACCAATTTCATAAATGCTGGATTCCATAAACATCTTAAAATTAGTACTGTGTTTATTGGTCTCCCAGCCGCCGCTTTCAATATAATACGGAGAGATGGCATGATCCTAACTTGTAGAAGAATGTTCAGCCTGGTCAACAACATGCTCTTTGAGTATTGCATGCTTTATTTTCCAAGAATATCACGAGCAATATGAAAAGGCTCCAAAAAGGACTGCCCCAAGAATCTGTACTAGCTCTCTAGCTCCATAGCTAAGATGATCGTAGCGCACAATGTGCAATATTTCAGTACTACATAGCTGTTTCTAATAACGCAGGAAAGTACGTGCTGTTGTAGCACCACTAGTTCCTATTACAGTAATATTTTTCCATGAATTTTCGTAATTTTTGTCTTTTTAATTCCATTTTCGCATATTTGCTTGCAATCATTTCAAAGAGATTTTTTCAGTCTCTAATTGTTATTTAATTCTTACAAATGTATCTAATAGCTTTGTGGTGTGTGGGTTTGTGTGTGTGTGTGTGTGTGTGTGTGTTGCTGTGTGTGTGTGTGTGTGTGCGTGCGTGTGTGTGTGTGTGTGTGTGTGTGTGTGTGTGTGTGTGCCGTGCGTGTGCGTGTGTTGTGCGTCGTGTGTGCGCACGCGTATGTGTGTATATATTAGCTGGTACCTAGCGTGTTGCTACCGCAGGAGAAATAATTGAATGATTGATTCCTCTCCCCCTCTCTCTTTCCCCATCTTTCTTTTCCCCCTCTCTCATTTTCCCCACTCTCTGTGTCTCTCTTCCCCCTCTGTGTCACTTCTACCCCATGTGTCTCTTTTCCCCCACTCTCTCACTCACTTTACCCTCTCTTTCTTTTCTCTCTCTCTTCTCTCTCTCTCTCTCTCTATTTTTCCCCCTGTTTTTTTCCTCCCTCTACCTTTCTTCTCTTTTTTTTGCCTCTCTCACTATTTTCCCTCTCTCTTCCCTTTTCTCATTTTCCCCTCTCTTTGTTCCTCTTTCTCTTTTTCCCTATCCTCTCATCAACTTGCGTCGCCTTCTCCTCCTGTTCCTCCTCGACCTCGCCCCACGGCAACGGCAAGACAAAGTAAGCATCAATGATAGTTGACATCCTTTGTCGTCTATGATTGTGACAGGGACTAAGAGGCAAGATGCAACATTTTTTTTCTTACTCTTCCAGTGCTTCAAATTTATATTTCCAATGAAAGTTAACTAAGTACTGGACAGCCCGAACTCTTCACTATTGGAAAACAGAAATTTCCGATGCCTGAGAATGGGGTGCCTATTACCTCTCTCAAAGGGTCACGGCCTGAAGAGTCGTAAAATGATGCACCCCCTACATCTTCAGAGAAACCTTCAGCCTCAAGAGTACTTACCATTTGTTGCATCTATTACAATGCTCTACTAATATTATGTGGGGCATCCTATATTTAATACAATGAACTAACTAAAAGAAAATTTCAACAAAAGAAACTTACAGAAACAATATCTGCAATGCATTTGCTGGTATTTCCTTTATCATCTTTGATGGTAATAGGTCTATCTTCCTTTATTCTTTCCAGAGCAGCAGGGCAATCCACTGCAGAGTAACCACACAAAAAAATTAGTAAATACTAAATTATTTCCTGTAAGTGAAGTAATTTATTTATTTACTTTTAGAAACTGGTTTTTGAAAGGGGGAAATTTCAACATTTGCGTCTAAAATATCACGCTTAAAGAAAAAGAATAGAAGAACCTTAGAGTAATAACATGTTCTGCCTCTATAAGCAGTTTTGAGAAAAAGGAAAGTAAAGGTTTAGACATTGCATTCTGAGCAATGGGATAA